>JAQGAE010004965.1:0-11919 GCA_034696685.1 Julus scandinavius | reverse complement strand
TACCATTATCTGTAAAAATAAACATGTAAATTAAAAAAAACATACTGGCCAAATACTTTTTTTGCTCACTGTAGTTCTCCCAAGAAGTTTCTAGATGACCGATGACCGGTGTCACTGTTATCATAGATAAGATTAGCCTTGATATATGGACGTTGTATTTTGGAGATTGTCAAGATGATCCTAATATAATCTAGGTTATCTTATTGACTTTCAGGTTTGCTATATGTCAGGGACAATTTCTTCCCAAATAAGAAGTGTCAAAATGGTACTGCGATCCCTCCTAGGTCTTTAAGCAAAATATACATTTCTGAATCCTTATACTTGTAAAGCAGTTTATTAAAACAATCATGACCCTGGATATTATATCTTTATCCTCCTGGCTTTCCATACATGAGGGTATAGACTTATTGGATAGCAAATTTACTTTGGGAAAGTTGTTGGCAACTCTCGGTTAGAGCTACATTATCCAAATTTTTTAAAGCCAGCTGTGCGAAAATTATATCGTTCCGTAAGTGAGAAATATCAATTTCTCATTTTTTTTGTAAAATCAAAGGTATTATCCTGAAAGTGCTGCAAATGTTTATCAAGCACTGTAATATTTATCATTGAGATAAGCATTATTTTTGTGATGCTATAGAATTATCTGCGTTCAGTATTTTGCAACACTACGCTAAATATATGTTGACCTCTTTTCCTTTAAGCTTGGTTTTTGGATATGTGCCAAGTACCTTTAAGTATTCTCCTTTCCAATCATTCTGTGTGAATGAGAAGTAACACACATATCAATGTGACATTTTTACAACGAAATTCCTAGTAAGCCAAGAACACATTATCTTCACTCAGTTTTAATTTCGAAATTTCTACAGTCAACATTTATTCATTTTTTCTTAAATTCACATTTAAATACAACTGACATGAAAAACGAATTCTTCATAAAAAATAAATACATTATGTGCCATAATTGAAAATAATATCTGTAGACTGTTGTTTCCCCACCCAAATTATCTTTATGGAAAGTCTGGCCAAAAATGCTTCACGAGGTATGGCGATTTGAACATATTTCAAAACTACGTTGGCCAACTAGAAAAATGAACTGCTAGCTAAGTGTAAGCCGTGGATTTAAAGCGCTCGAGCTTTATTTTGTGGATTCTTCCAAGTACGCAATCAAATCGGCACGCTCGTTCTTCTTTTTCAAGCCAGCGAACACCATTTTAGTTCCAGGAATATATTTCTTGGGATTTTCTAAGTAATCAAATAATGTCTGCTTGCCCCAAGTGATACCTGTAAGTAAAGCAAGTGAACGTGGGCATGAGGAAAATTGTAATAAATATTTCCCAGAATAGATGACCGTAATAGTTGGTTTACGTTAGGAGGAAAGTTCAAGTATCTTTACCTTTTGCCTTGTTGGCATCGGTATAGGAAAATCCAGGGGCTTGACCAGTTTTACGTCCTATAAGACCATGAAGATTGGGTCCAGTTTTGTGCTTGCCATTAGTTTCTACAGTATGACACTGCGCACATCTTTGAACAAAGATTTTCTTGCCATTTTCAGCATTTCCAGCGGGAATGTCGGCCATTTCAGAAGTTCTAGAATTAAAATGGTTATTTCTTTAGAGTGATCATATAAAGAAAGGGTCATTTCTAGAACATCCAACATAGCACTAAAATCGAATGACCAATAATTGACCCTATGCCCCTTCTTGGAACTCTATTGTTGGATTTGGCTGATGCAATCTTTCAATTCATTTACTAATGGGATTGCATAGTATACATACAGATCGACGTAAACTAATATATCAAAATTGATTAATATTTTCCTGCACACGGAACAATTAGATTAACTTCGGGTACAATGCGAAATCTATTAATTGTGCCAGTGCACGCCGGTTCAATCCAAGGTTATTCGAGTTTGAACCAGGAAACCATGTGCCGGCACAGCACCATTATTACTACAAGCAATGAAAACGCTTTTTCCCCAGTAGTTTTGCATGTTCTACCCTTTTTTACCACTTTCTAAGATTACAGAAGGTTTGGAATTACTTACTGTTTGATTTAAATACACAAAGCGAAGGATTCGGCCAGGCTTTTCCAAAAGCTTTTAGGTGACCCACCAGCTCGAGACGGATTTTGCTCCAAAAATGAAATAGAAAGAAAATTGTGACGTCATTCGCCTCGCCCTATTGGCCCAATTTTTAAAGGACGCTGAAGTTCATTGGATGACGTCAATGCTTGAAGCCACGTGTTTAGGCCTCCATATTCGAGAGTATTCCACATTTAGGTTTACTGAAATTATCAATGAATTTTTTATCATATTTCATCAACTCTGAATGACTGTTAATTTCAAAGAACACGATGTGTGTATGAAAAAAAAAATTGTTCACTTTCCTTGTTCTTTGAGTGAAATGTTCATTTGCAGCTTTCAAACATAACGTCATTTTCGCGCCTTTTTATCGGTTTCCCGAAAATTGTCACTAGAAGGTGCGGATTTTAGGAAGGCAAATTCGTCGTTTTCCTTCGAAAGATACATCGAAGTGGAATCAAAGATATGCTAAAATTTAAAAGCTTTGCTGGGCTCCACAATGTACGAGGAGCTAGCAAAGAGGTACGAGATTTTATAATGGATTATAATTATTATATAACAAATCAATGGAAAATTGTGTTGTAAAATTTGTAGACCTTAACTGCGATGGTGTGACTTGCTTTTAGATGTTAAGTAACGTCTAAACTCTAATCTTGCTTCGCATTTAATTTTGGTTTCAGTAGTTTCCTCTACTGACTATGTATACATATCAAAACTATGCTTGGGCATGCATGTGTAATTCATTGCTTAAATGATTTCAATAATATGTTGACAGCCTTCTATCTGCATAGGGTCTTATAGTTGAGTTTTTTTTTTAGCTTGTCCGACTGCATCGAAATATTCACCGAGCACTCAATCCCGAATGGGTGTCATTGGCCAAGAAGCAGCTAAAAGGAGAAGATCCTTCTGAAAAGCTTATCTGGAAAACATCTGAGGCATAGATTCATAACATTTGCCATTAAGGTAAAATTAGCCAACTCGTATATTTTACTAAGATTACATTTCATTCATTGCACAGGGAATTGATGTTAAACCAATATACACGAAAGATGATACTGCATCTTTGGAGAACGAACTTCCTGGGAAATTTCCATATACTAGAGGTCCTTACCCTACGATGTATACCCAAAGACCGTGGACAATAAGACAGGTCAGCACACCATTGGGCACGTAAATGGTGTTTCATTTTTGTGTACACTAATATTATATGTATCGGGTTTATTTGTTAAGTATGCAGGGTTCAGCACTGTGGAGGAAAGTAACTACTTCTATAGGATGAATATTAAAGCTGGCCAGCAAGGGCTTAGTGTTGCTTTTGATTTAGCAACACACACTGGGTATTAATGTTTGTCTTTTATAATATCCCTTTAGGAGATATATGTGGTACATTGATCTATGTAATGCTTTTTTTGTTTGCAGTTACGATTCTGATAGTCCAAGAGTAAAAGGCGATGTTGGAATGGCAGGTGTTGCAATAGACAGCGTGGAAGATATGAAGGTGCACTTCTATATACCTATGCAGTTTTTCTAAAAAATTATAATTTCAAAGAACACCTAATACATTTTTATATTTAGATTCTGTTTGATGGAATTCCGCTTGACAAAATGTCAGTTTCAATGACGATGAATGGTGCTGTAATTCCAATCCTGGCAATGTTTATAGTAGCCGGAGAAGAACAAGTATGTTTGTTTAATATGCCAACCAAACCAAAAATTGTAGAATTGAAGAAGTTAAAATGAAAAGATCATGTTTTTCTTATAGGGTGTTAAAAAAGAACTGCTGTCTGGAACCATTCAAAATGATATATTAAAAGAATTTATGGTGCGAAATACGTATATTTACCCTCCTGAGCCTTCTATGAAAATCATTGGCGACATTTTTGCATTTATTTCAAAGGCAAGTGTGCAATTCAGAAACATTGCGCTCATATAGTTGTTAATGTTTTGCTACGAAACTTATGATATTCTTATATTCTTAGAATATGCCCAAATATAACTCTATATCAATATCTGGATATCATATTCAAGAGGCAGGAGCAAATGCCGTTTTAGAAATGGCGTTTACAATAGCTGATGGATTGGAATATTGTCGTACAGGTAAGGACATTTACAATTCTCATTTACAATTCTGAAAAAAAAAAAACCTAAATATTGTATTTGTTTATCATTTTCGTTTTACATTCCCAGGTCTTAAAGTCGGATTATCTATTGATGATTTTGCTCCACGTTTATCTTTCTTCTGGGGAATAGGGATGAATTTTTATATGGTATTTATAACTAAAAGCCCAGTATGCTTCTGAGATAGTGTTTGTTATTTATTAAATGCACTTTAAAAATGCAACAGGAAATTGCCAAAATGAGAGCTGCCAGACGTCTGTGGGCAACGTTGCTAAAAGAAAAGTTCAATCCGAAGAATGAACGATCACTGACTCTCAGAACTCATTGCCAAACGTCGGGGTGGTCACTTACTGAACAGGTAAGGCTGTTTACATTTCTGATTACTTTCAATGATGAACAAATCTAACTTATTAATATTCATGTTTTTGTTAGGATCCGTACAATAACATAGTTCGAACAGCAGTTGAAGCTATGGCAGCTGTCTTTGGCGGCACGCAATCGCTGCATACAAACTCTTTTGACGAAGCTTTAGCGCTGCCTTCAAAGTTTAGTGCTCGCATTGCAAGAAACACTCAAATTATTTTGCAAGAAGAAACTGGTATTCCAAAGGTTTGTTCAGTTATAATTTCATCACATTGGCAAAAAAATTATGGCATCCTCATTTTTTAAAGAAAGAAATTCTTAGGTAATTGATCCTTGGGCTGGCTCGTATATGATGGAATCAATAACACAAGAATTATATGATGCTGGCAAGAAGATAATCGATGAAGTAAGTTGGAAATTTCATTCGCTAATTTATTGCTGTTAGTTGACTAAATGTAATACCGAATAAGGATGCTTCGAACCCGCCTACTACAAAGTTTTGTTTTACTACTTTTTTATAAAAATAAATAAATAATCACAGATCGAGGAGTTGGGAGGCATGGCAAAGGCTGTGGCTACTGGAATGCCAAAACTACGGATAGAAGAATGTGCCGCCAAAAGACAGGCCTGCATTGACAGCGGAAAAGGTAAATTCATATTTTTCATATGATTTTTTGTTTGCTTTCCTTCAAATTAACCTATAACCAGTTTTTTCTAAAAATTTTTTATATATATAACCAGAAGTAATTGTTGGTGTCAACAAATATCGGTTAGAAAAAGAAGATCCATTGGAAGTTTTAGTGATTGATAATGCAAATGTTAGAGATAAGCAAATCGCCAAATTGCAAAAGATAAAGTCTACGAGAGATCAAAAGACAGTAAAGCATTGGTCCTCATAAACCTTAATGAAATGAACAGTTGCGAAGAAACTTGCCATTGATTGACCACGTGGTTTTTCAGGTTGATGCTTGTCTCGATGCCATGACAGAATGTGCTAAAACTGGTCAAGGGAATTTGCTTGAATTAGCAGTTGCAGCAAGCCGAGCGAGGTGCACGGTTGGTGAGATTACTCAAGCCATGGAAAAGGTAAAAGTATTTGTCAGTCTAAAAATGTCATTCCATTTTTCCAAAGAAATAGTTGCATTGGTTTAATTTTTTAGGTTTTTGGACGCCACGTTGCTACGGATAGGCTGGTAAGCGGTGCATACAGCTCAGAATATGGAGATCGGAAAGAATTAGACACCGTTTTGGAAAAAGTAGAGGCAAGACTATTTTATTTATCTATAAACCCAGGCTTCTCGTAACTGCAGACAAGATATGGGATAATATGAAGCCGTTTTTTCCCCCCCAGGAATTTGTAAAAGGGGAGGGTCGCCATCCTCGCATTCTGGTTGCTAAAATGGGGCAAGATGGTCACGACCGCGGTGCGAAAGTAATTGCAACTGGATTTGCCGATCTGGGTTTTGATGTCGATATTGGTCCGTTGTTCCAGGTACGGCATTTAATTTCAAAATTTTTATCATAAAAACGCTTGTATTTATGATATAATTGCAATTTCTAGACACCGAAAGAGGTCGCTCAACAGGCTGTTGATGCTGACGTGCATGTAATTGGAATAAGTTCTCAGGCAGCTGGCCATCGAACTTTAGTTCCCGAATTAGTGTCTGCTCTCAAGGATGCAGGAAGGCCGTATGTATACCGATAAAGTTAATATAAAAATTCAAACTCTTCAGTTGTCTTCACCTTTAACTTCTTTTAATTTAATTTCAGAGATATTGTGGTGGTGTGCGGAGGAGTAATACCACCTCAAGATTATGATTTTCTCTACAGTACAGGCGTTTCTAGTATATTTGGTCCAGGTGCGTATTGCCAGTTGTAAATTTGAATTATTAGCAGTGCAGTGAGAGGTTTGCTTGCCTTTCAGGAACAAAAATTCCACTGGCAGCAATGGAAGTTCTCAGCTTAATTGGAAAGTCAAAGGAGAGAAAGCAGGGTGCAGTGTAAGTCAATATAATGCAAAAAATCTGCTAATTACATTGTTGCACGTAGGCAGTGTTAGCGCGCATTCCTAAATCTTGTAAATTACTAGCATTATTATTATATAAATACAGTTTATCATTTGCAAAAACTGTCCCCTCAGTCTTTCAAACCGAAACGTGGCATGCTCACTAGGATAAATTTTAATTATCAGTAAATTAAAAATGGGTTAAGAGTTATTTTAAGCACATACTGAGGTGCAGAGCAGCAAAAATAAATTAATGTATACCTTTTTCGGACACATTATCAAAGGATGATATAAAAGTTGCAACTGACCTAGATGTAAAAGCGATATAGGGAAATCTGCCCCCTCTTTGTCATTAATTTCTCTGCTAGTTCTCTCAACTTTCCTCGCTGATCTGCTTACATTCTCAGTATGTGCTTAAACTCATCAATTTAGTAACGTGTCATGTTGCTTAATAACTACTAAAAAACGCTTCTTTTGCAGGCTACTTAACTCATGTTTATTATATTTTTAGTGAAATGGTCAATTTTTCATTAACGTTATTACTCAATTTAAAAATGAAATCACACAGAATAAAACTAGTGCCGCTCTGTAAATGTGTACAACTACTGGTTTAAAGAGGTTTCAAAAATGCCATACAGTGCACGTCGGTCAATTTTAACATCCAATTCCCTGAAATCCAATAACATAGCTTTAGCTACTGCAGTACAGGCATATAAATAAATAATTTAAGTAGCTTGCAAGCATCCAGAGACCGCAAATGCACTGATGTGGGTCGGATTTTCGAATTAGCGTAGCTATTTGAGTTTGGTATTGGCATTTTCCTTCAACACCTTATCTCTAAGGAACTGTTTGTAAGTGAGAATGTCTCCACGCCATTTGGTCACGGTGGTTTTTTCACACACCCAGATTTCTTCGGCAACCTAGAGATAGATTAATGAACAGATTAAATTAAATAGTTTCTGACATGCGTGAAAAATCCATGCAAGAAATATAATTACTTGGTTGATTAGCCTGAAGTCGTGGCTAACAAGCACCATTCCTCCTTCAAAATCATTAATAGCTTCTGCGAGAGCATCTATCGTTTCCATGTCCAAATGATTGGTAGGTTCGTCAAGGAGCAACAAGTGAGGAGATTGAAACGACAACCAAGCAAATACGACACGACACCTCTGTCCATCCGATAGCTGGCGAATTGGACAAATCTAAAAAATACAAAGACAAAATTAAACGGACATCGGCCAAGGAACCAGTAGAGTGAACCGAGGAATGTGGCCAACCTGCTGTCGCCCGGTAAGGCCATATCGACCGATAATTTTTCTCATTTCTTCAATTTCCTTCACATCGGGAAAGTTTTTCATCATGTATTCCAGGGCAGACAGATCGAGATCTAGTAGTTCATGTAAATGCTAGAAAACAAATTAACACCAATCAAATTGACAGCTCATAGCACTTTAGTAAACTAGTAACCAGATGGTTTTCTTCTCATTTGAAACGGAACAAAACTTACTTGATGGTAACGAGCAATGCGCAGATGGGAGTTTTTCCTGATAAGGCCATCAACGGGAACCAACTTTAAAATAAGCAATCGGTAAGTAAGGTAGAATCATTTTGTGTTAACTAATAACAATATTCCACAATTTGCATGTACTCACTTCGCCGTACAACAACTTGAGAAGAGTTGATTTTCCAGCTCCATTTGGACCCACAAGTGCCAACCTAGTGTCCAAATCAATTCCAAATTCCAAGTTCTTGTATATATAAGGCTGGAAAAATGTATTGATTACATCATTAATCATGTGGCAGTCAATATTCTACTAGCTATATTTTTCTACTTGAAAGTTTGACTTACAGTGGTGTCCCCATATCGAAAACTAACATTCTGAACCATGATCACTGGTGGTGGAATTGTGCCACATGATGGAAAATAAAATTGGAGTGTCTAGTTGAAAAAAAAAAAAAATTAGCAATGTCCTGTTACGAGCTTCCACTTTATCTCCACTTGGATACCTTGTCAGATGTCACTCTTTCTGTTAGTCCACCAGCAACCATTTTTGCTAATGTTTTCTCCTTGCTTTGAGCTTGTCTCGCCAACTTGGCACTTCCATGACCAAATCTTGCAATGTAGTCCTGCAAATTAAAAGTGGGCAATGAGAATGCTTCTATTTTCAATATAAGTTTTGTGCAAGTTAATTGATTTTAAGTGCATAGTCAGATTCATAATCGCTTGTGGGGTTTTGAACATCATGCTCTAGCAATTTCGAGGAAAGCCTCAAAATCGCGAACATTAGAATTCGGCCTTTTTTGTCATCATTCCTGCACAGGTAGTTAAAATCTAAAAAAACTCAATCATGGACATAATACAGCATAATTACACTTTACCTTCATATGTGCTATCTGATCTTGTTCCCAGTTATAACGTTTAGCTTGATTTTCTAACAATTCCAAACGAGTTTTAATGAAAGCGTCGTAATTGCCCTAAACAAAAATCAAAGATGTAGCTTTGGGACTAATTAACAACCGCAGGACCTCAATGCACCATTAGATGATACATACACCATAGTATTTCAACTGATTCTTGTCCAAGTGAATGATGTTGTTGCAAACTCCATTTAGAAAATCTTGTGAATGTGAAACTATCACTAATATACGCTTGTATCTGTAAACATTTAAATGCAGTGGCTTTTGTGGTGGTGTTGTTTAACATTCAACAAAACTGCACGGGATTTTGTAAGCTTACGTTTTTAATTCCTCTTCCAACCAAACGCAAGCTTCCAAATCCAAGTGATTCGTAGGTTCGTCCAACAATAGCAAATGAGGTCTCACATGCAGTGCCCGGGCTAAAGCAATTCGCATTCTCCACCCACCTAAAAAATAAAGTTTCACGTTCATAATTTTTGATTAGCTGACTTGTTATTAATGAACTTCTTATAAGATTTTGAATATGTGCTAGTTAATTAACGTATGTCAAGATGCATAATAACCTGAGAAATCCTTGCACTTTTGGCTCTGCATTTCTTTAGTGAAACCAAGACCATACAATATGTATGCAGCTTTTGCTTCGGCCGTTTCTGCTCCAATTTCATCCAAGCGCTCATAAACATCCATGAGTTGATCGTGAGATTCTTATAAAAAAATGAAGGTATGAACATTTAAATAATTTTTGTCTCTTTCCACGAAAGGGAGTTCAGGAACAAGCATGCTTACCTTCGTCATCACATTGGGTGAGTTCGTCGGCCAGTTTTTCGAGGCGTGCTCGTTCTTGGTCTACTTCCATGACCGCCATTAAGGCAGTTTTATCACTTGCGGATATTTCCCTAGATAGGTGATAAATATCTATTTGATCTTGAATCGGAACCTCGCGCCTACCCAAGCTAGCTAGTAGTGTGGATTTTCCTTAAAAAAACAACCAGTAAGATAAGTCAAGCAAGTGGATTGCTTTAATAATTCAAATTTGGTTGGATTATTTCTAAACTTACCACTGCCATTTAAACCAATTAGTCCATAGCGTCGTCCACAATTCAATTCCAATTTCGTATCACTGAGAATTTCTGTGCCATGAAAAGTAATTGAGAAGTTGTCGATTTTGATGTCTCGGCTGCGTGGGTGGACGCTGAGAACTCCGGTGCAAGCTCTGGCGACTGCATTCATTTCCATATCACGTTCGAACTTTAAAGCCAGCTTATCAACTAAAAGCCAAAATCAATGAATCAATTAAGACTTACACAATATATAGTACTGCTCAAAGAATGGCTACAGTTGCTTTTAAGTTAACAAAATCGATGGTATTCTGTTAAGAGAATCAAGTCTTAGAACAATTTTGAATTCTATACTTGAACACGCATGGAAATATTACGAAGTAATCCATATATATTACAGGGAATTTATAGCTTACCTTCGCTGATACCATTAGCCTGGGTTTCAGTTTTATTTTTGAGGGTTTTCGAATTATCTTCGCCATTTTCTTCTGCTTCATCGGATTTCACAGGTTTTTTAACTGTACGTTGCTTGGCTGCATCCTTTTTCTTTTGGTCACGCTTTTTCTTTGAGTCTGATGGCATTGTTGCTTGTTCTGGAAGTAAAAAAAAGTTAAATACTTTGTCGAATGCATGGTTGGCAAAGGTATTTGGAACATATTTTTGCAATATGGGTTGAATTTTATGTTATAAAATTAGGCTTATTAAATAGAATTACTCGTCAAATATCCATAATTAAAATTCCGCAAGCCATTATAGTTTTTAAGCGAAATTAGATTTACCAAAATTATTAAAATTGGAGAAATACCCCATTACCAATGGCTTGAATGAAAAGTCACCGTGTCATAAAGGAAGTAGGCCTAAAATATACAAATCTATCGGTGTACAATCGATAACGTCCATAAAAATACGGTGAATCAGTGTATTGATGACCGTAGCAATGAAAAGTACATGCGTCTATGATAATATCAAAAATATACTTACATTAATTAAAAAATTTTGTTCCAAATCCAGGCAAATGGCATCCACGTGCAACAACGGAGACTCGCTGCCGACAAAAGGACGGAAATGAGTGTACGCAATTTTTATATGACGTCATGAGGAAGGCGGGAAATTCTTTCATGGCACGATACGGAGCTCGAGAACGGACAAGTGCCTACCGAAGTTAGTTACCCGTAGCATATTACTCGATTCTAATTAGCCCCTTTCAGCAAACAATTCTATCAGCAGGATAAATATATGCCATTCCCAAGTTGGTCTGATTGCGATGCATCCTAGCAGTTAATTCATCATGTTTTTGGAATCTGAGGTTTTTGGATGCACTGATTACTTTTGAGGTCGTCATCCACAAACCTATGCCTATGGATAGAGAGCGAAGGGAGAGTAGAACAGGACAAACAGACAATCCGCTGCCCTACAAGTGTCGATAACGTCTAACTTCTTGTACTCGTCTAGACCCCACAGCCACTTTGGTAATAGACAGTAAGCAGGTACCTGAAGACTAGTTCAGCTGATTGTTTTTGGTAGTACAATTTTCTGAATCGATTTTTAAAAACCGATTTTAATGCCATATTATGATTTTTGAAATGTCGAATTTGCTCAAAGCTCTGCTTAATGTGACTGGGAACTCGTTTCTCTCTTGTGGGTGTTTATATATTTATTGAGGTGTTTGTATTTGATATAACTTTTTTATGAAGCATCCACATATGAGGCATATAACTCTAGTGCAGTAATATGATAATAATTTAGTCATTATATGGTTGGTTATGGTGAATCACAACCCTATCACCTTCAATGGGTGACATTTTAAAACACAATTCCAGCCAAACAAAATGAGATTAAATAAAAATAAAAATTGTTTAAAATAGCTTGATAAATCA
>JAQGAE010004964.1:0-11923 GCA_034696685.1 Julus scandinavius | reverse complement strand
TATTTTAAACAATTTTTATTTTTATTTAATTTCTTTTTGTTTGGCTGTAATTGTGTTTTAAAATTTCACCCATTGAAAGTGATAGGGTTGTGATTCACCTTAAGAAAAATTCTAAGGGGTTAATTTGATTAATCGACATTTAAGTGAATTTTTTTCAATATGTTCCATACTGCTGAAATTTATTAAAAATATCCAAAAAATTTTGATAAACTTTGATGGAAAATCCAAAAAGTTTGAATTTTAACTGCCGAACTATCAGTTAGCCAAACTAAGATCTTCCAGAGATGCATCTTTCGTATTCATTAAAAATGGTAGCTCGAATTTGAATCTTAAAAAGGGCGTTTTCACATGAGATTAACTCGGCACATCTCGTATTCCACAAAATTTCCCAAACTTAGCTCTAAACATAAAATATTCTTAAACATAAACATCGCCTCAATGCTCTACTTCTATCCAGGAAAGGCCATCTTCAGGGCTTTTTTTGCTACATTTTTGGCCTAGCTCTCGAGATCTGCTCTCAAAATTCGAACATGGTTCGTGCTTTGCGAGAAGCTATCAGAGACAGCTCTCAAACAGTAGCACGTGCATTTTTGTACGTGCTACATTGTGAACTGCAAATGAGAGCATCTCGAGAGTTTCTCTCACGTGGAAACGCACCTTTAAATTAAGTAAAAAAAAACTATGATTTCAACCTAAATCTCAGATATATTTAAATTGATAGCTCAACCAACACACATTTAAATGACGTCAAGAGGACCCCTGGACCCCCGTAATTCATATCTCCTGATTGTTCTTCGTTAACAATAAAACTGTTTCCAATAAATCTATCCTATGGGGGCGTACAAATGTCCGCTTTACATGTAGGTAGGTGTTCGAACATTAATGACTGTCGGTATAATTTAATTTCTCGTGTAATTGCAATTCTACGAAAAACTCATTAAACATTAGCTGTCCTGGAATTTTGCGTAGGTTCTATTAGCTAGGTTCTGAAGTTTATTACATCACGTGTTTTTAAAACTCGACTATTACATCAGAAACTCGTTGACAACTGAATACAAATAAATATTTTCATATTGGATTATTTAGATGGCCAGATTTTCCACGTAATTAAAAAGTAATCTCCATTAATTGCCACAAGAAACTTGTAGAAGTAATACAGTAATTGCATCGGGTCGAACATTGGCCTATTTTCATTGTTTTGATTGATGAAATCCAATACTGTTGCTAAGATTTAAGTTTAGTGTAAACATTTGTTCGCGTTGCTTGTAGTTTAAATTTCATGAATGGAAGAACATATTTGTTTTTTTAATATTACAAAAAACTTAAACACCGCATATATAACTTTACTATAACACTATACGAATTTAGGGCATGCGTGGGAGGTTATACCACAAACGCTCCAGGGATATTTTTGGTAACTATATAACAAAACATTGCTTTATTCGCCTTGATTCGATTTTGTTTTATCAGATTTATAAAGTCGGGTCAACACCAACGAAAACATGGAGAAAAAGCAGAAAACACAGAAACACGAAGCATGAAAACACGAAACATCAAAACATGCTTTTAAAAACAGAGGTGTACAAACCAAAAAAGCAGGAAAAACGGAAACATTTGTTGCCTTTAATCCCGACCGCAGCTTGGACGATCGGATTGGATGTTTGCTGAAACATTGGGACGGATTCATGGCAAGTAAAATTTTATCGAAAATGTTTTCAAAACATTGCTTTCGTTGGTGTGGATTAGCCGACTAGGCTTAACCCGGTCCTAGATTCTTCTTTCGCTTGAGTGGGACACATTGCAGGAGCGGTGGGAAACACTGGGTTCAACCTGCCATCTAATTCGCGATTGGTCGAGGGAATCCTAAGAAAAAACTATCTAAAGGTGCGTATGCGCCAAAAAAACATTAAGAAACATGCAACATACACATGCCACCTTTGTGTGTCCAGAAGTGTTTGCGAAACATGTGTCGAAACCCGGCCATTATCTGACACATGTTTCGAAAAGCATGCTGGGAACTTTGTTTCAGTGTTTCTTGTGTATGTTTTATGTGTTTGTGTATGTTTCCTTTGGTGCATACCGACCTTAGGAGGTTGAACAAATCACAAAAATCCCTCAAACAGCTAGCTTCGAGCAGCATCGAACCCATACTACTGGTCATTTTTCTTAAGGTGCGTATCGACCAAAAGAAACATTAGAGAAACAAAACATACACAACGAACATGTGTGGAAACCCTCCGTTTTTTCCCCACATTTCGATGTTTCTTGATGTTTCGTAGCGATCGCTCGAGAGGCGGTCCGGATCAAAGGAAAAAATGTTTCTCAAATGTTTCGTGACATAGTTGATGACGTAGAGCATTGAACCATGGGGTTTTCATTTTGAAATATGCCAAGCTCCGACTTGTTTCTCGAAATGTGTCATAGGTGCGTACACTCGTGTTTTTTTGTGTGTCTTTTTTGACACAATTTGCAACACATGTTTGGAAAAACATGCTGAAAACATTGTTTTAGTGTTTTTTGTGTGTGTTTCTTTTGTTGGATACTTAGCTTTACACTTAGCCCCAAACTATGTACTGCAGATCCAGTTCAGGAACTCATCAATGATGCTGTGTATTGTGAATCGAGTTGTGGTATATCTATATGTATAATCAATTATGCATTTGTGTGTGCACATTAGGCCCTTACAACATGTTTGTGCTGACCGTAGGGTATTAAATTGAAGTTAACGTACCGGCTGAGATGATAAAATTGCATGTATTTATGTTGAAGTTTTGACTTGGAAGAATTTAATAAATCCATTGTAATTCCATGTTCACAACTGCCGGCATGTTTGCAAGCTGCTGGAATATTTTGAAAAACCGATGATTGGTAAAAAGCTGTTTTCAAAGCGGAATTTCTCTTACTAACGAGCTTACTATAACCGATTTTCAGTATAGTAGCTAAAAGACTGCAGACAATAGGAAAAGCTGTAAGCGGCGCCTATAGCCATATATATATACAATTTGGAATCGTACTTCAAAATTTCGGTTCACTTCCTCTTCCGTTCCAGCTCTGGGTAATTGGTAAATCGTTCATCGTAGTTTTATCGTTTTTTCGTAATTAAACGCTCGTTTAATTGGCCATTTCAGTCCAATGCAGCCACTCGATAAAGCCGTTTTGCTGCATGGAAAAACTCAATTAGAAATTATTACCATTAGATTTTGTTACTATCGAGATACAAGTTGCTTTTTTTTGTGTGGTATGGTTCACTTTTTATTTCCGGATAATTAATGTGTCAGCAGCACGAGCACAAACTCGGATTATTTATCGTTTGTTTGTTGGGTATTTGAGTCTGGATGGCTTATGGATTCAACTGAAAGGAAAAGTCAATGGGGTCTCTAACCTCTCAGTGTTGACTTTTAGTCAAAACATCAATTTCCAATTTCATAAAAATTATGAATGCGGGTTCCCGATGCTCAACGCGTGGTTGCCGAACTAGAACAGCATATAGTATAAGACTCTTCTTTTCTTAGAAGAAAAAATAAGCCTAGTGTTCACTTTCAGAAAAAACCTCGTATTGCGGGTAAAAGTATTTGGTACGAATGTAGGTCTCGTATAATAGGGTGATAAGTTCGGAAAAGCTAGAGCAACGTCGACCATTACTTCTTACGAAATGACGGCTCTGAGACTCTAGCGTTGACTTCGAAATTCAGGAGTTGAATAATATCTGGATTAAAACGAGGCATAAAAGAAGCTGAAAATGGAGACGGCGTGACGACGTCTGAGTGCATGCTGGCTTCTAACATTCATATCAATTGGGCCTGTTTTTGGAGATTGGAGACTGATCTTTAAGTTTTGCTTCTGGAATGTGGGATCCATCATGTTTTTTTTATATACAATGTAGTTGTCAAAACTTTCAAATATGGACTAGTCTTGAAAACCGACTTGTAAGGAGGACAGAGCCGCCGTTATAAAATTTTAAATTGGGATACATAAAGCACGAATGGGTTGCTCTGGATTTTTATATGTTGAGATAGCATATATATAGTAAACAACTTTTTAAGTAAATGTTGACGAGAGTAGACCCATAATCGTTTTTCTATTAAATTTTTAGGTATTATTGATGTATGCTTTTGAGTTGTAGACTGAAAAAGTAGGTAGAAAAATGCTAATAGTGTGATAGGACATTTTGAGATATTCTTCGAAAATTTTAGGTAAATTAATGTAATTTAAAGTGATTTCAAAATTTGTGCAAAGAAAACGAATTAATTTTAACGTGGTTGAAATAATTGAAATATAGTTGAATATCAGATTTATCCAATTCGGCTAATATTTTCAAATCGCATTTTATTGCGTTAATTACATGAAATTTCAGCAGAGTATCTCTATCTGATTGAAAACTATTAAAACCTGACTGAAATCTGATCGAAAACAGACGAAATCTTGTATGCAATAGTTGAAATCGGTATAAAGTCATTGAAATCTTGTAGAAAAGTCGAAATCTGATCGAAAACAAATGAAATCTTGTATAGTTGAAATCGTGTATAAAGTCGTTGAAATCTTGTAGAAAATATTTGCAATCTTAAAGCAAATAGTTGAAATCGTGTATAAAGTAGTTGAAATCTTGTAGAACATATTTGAAATCTTGAAGCAAATAGTTGAAATCTTGTAGAAAAGTAGAAATCTGATGGAAAACAGATGAAATCTTGTACACAGTAGTTGAAATCTTGTTGAAAAAATAAAATTTCAACAGATTGGAATGGAATTTTTACAAATAGGTTTTCAACTAGGTCTAAATCTATCGGGTAACTACAGCTACTGTATTTACAATTTTTTAGAACATTTTGTGTGACAAGTGTCAGATGAAAAAACAAGTCTTCATTTAGCAGCCATTATTATATGGAGTTCCACATCCGTTGAGAGTATTCTTAAAATCCAATGCTCCCAACGGCATGGATGGATGTTGTAATTTAGCAAGCATGTCCTCGAGAGGCAATGCCATGGTTTAAAGTGGTTTTCAAAAGGGTATACTTAATTAAAATCTCCAAGGAGGTAAAAGGAATTGAAATCTTAGGCGTTATAATAAACAGGAAATAAACTTCTTTTTTTATATATCTAAATTGAGCCTAGACATAAAGCAATGCGCAATCACGCATTGCTTGGTATCTATGCTTGATTGCGTACTTAGAGATTTTCAGGAGATCTGCCTTTGAAAAACTTGTCGTTCAACAGTTTTCGTGTTTTCAATCAAGCTCAATTAAAGGTAGAAGGCGTAACCCGAACGGCGTGGGCATTTCGGATATAGCAGACTTATTCGCAATTTTCCTTGAATAGACTGTTACTAAGAAACGTTGTCAGCCATGAGGCGTTTTTGCTAAATTTCTCCGGAATGTTAGCGTGTAATATGCTCGGTTTAAAGGCGGATTTGTTTACGCCTTGGTCTTAAGCGAAAATAAATTTATTTTGGCTGTTCATCGTCTATTTATTTGACATTTTGGCACGTTCTCTCTGTGTGTATTAATTCGTTGTGCATGCAATTAACAAATCTTGTACATGAACAATTTATAGAAGCAAATGTGACGCTTGGTTTTGAATTGGAAAATGGAAAAGTCGGGAGTCACGAATTAATTTTGTATTCATTAATTTCATAGAGAATGCAAACACGACGAAACTCATTAGAAACGTAAAGACGTCGGTTTTCCAATTATAATTATTTGATTACCTGAATGCGACTAATTTGTATGTGCTTGGATAACGAGTTTTATGTCCCTCGTTATGAGGAATGTTTTTTTTTTTGCAATTTTCTTAACCAAACTTCCATGAATTGGATGTGGAACTGTCGTGTTTACTTTAATCTGGCCATGTTAATTGCAAGAAAAAGTGCAAACATCGTTGAAAAGTTCATGCTAAATGTGTTAAATAGAAGCACTTCAAAGGAAATTCTAAAAAAAAATGCACAAACCATGCAAGGACCATATTTAGCCTTCATATATATGCTGTAATATGATTATACGGGACCTTTGAATATTCATATATTTATTTATTTATTTTTATTTATTTATTTATTTATTGTTACAACACTACATATAGACATGTAGGGACCATTTAAGCATTTTAAGTACCTTGCCATGCCTGCCATTGTAGGATTTCTATTCCTCATTATATATAGAAAGTGGTATACAAATACAATTTATCGCCATTAATGGGTATATATGACCGAACTTTGGTATTTATGGCTATACACGGGTGGACAAAAATGATAAAAATATAAAAGGGAAATGTCATAAAGTGTACATAATACTGTACATTTCGAATATATGACCATACATCCGATCATATATATTCGTCTCTATACGTGTCCACTTTATGATATGTCTATATACAGCATGTTTAGTCCTAGAAAATGTACATACATATCTAGAGTTCTACAAATAAAAGTATATATACATAAAGAATTGCAGAAAAAGTATTGTATATTCGTATTTTGATTGCGTAGGCGCATTGTTGTTCAACCAATTACTTTTGG
This sequence comes from Julus scandinavius, assembly GCA_034696685.1. Taxonomy (NCBI): domain Eukaryota; kingdom Metazoa; phylum Arthropoda; class Diplopoda; order Julida; family Julidae; genus Julus; species Julus scandinavius. The sequence goes on along the minus strand of JAQGAE010004964.1, from coordinate 5,418 downwards.
AAAGCTTGGCATTTTTGCAAATACTAAGATTCAGGATAAAGGGGCAAAAAATGGCACAAAAAACTGTTTTCAGTTTCATTTATTTTCTGCTATATATCGTCACACAAGGTTAGCCAAAATCCGCATTGACAAAATCATTGCCAAATTTAGTTTTCAGACCCAAGCAAACAAGCAGTAGTCTGAGAAAGTGCTTTTGTAAGCATAGACAATAAGAACTAATACAAATTATTCTAGATAATTTTAGCTTTTGGTAGAATTTCTGACGCTTTTGTTTCTTTTATCTTTCCAGAAAAACAACTGCATTTTGACGCACGACACCCTTTGAATATTGCATTGTCAAATTGTCTTTCCGGTTATTTAAAAGGAAGGAAAATGCTGCAGGTGAGTATCAAACTGGTGATGTGAAGCTAATTTGTTTACAAATTTCTTAAATATGAGGGCATTATCCTCATTTTGTTTGGTAAGCCATAACAGAAGTCAACTAATAAATGGATTTGATGAGGGATGGCAATGGGATACATATACAGCGTGACTAAAAAGTCTGTTTCCCTCCTTCCCAAATTTTCTTAACGGATGCAAAATTGAAAATTGTGATAAGGGGAACGTATAGGAACCATAGGGTGTAGAATTTAATGGTGCAATACTATTTGACCTTTGACCATGTTTTCAAGGTCATTTAAACAGGAAGTACTTGAAGGGTGCAAAATAGGCATATGGTTTGATTTTGAAAGTTGTAAAGGAATATCAGTCTAAAATGCTTTCTTTAGTATTACAATGTCCTTCTGTGAATTTATTTCAAGTTTCTTGTCATGGACGTTGATGCACTTTTTTAAGGGCTTTTGGGTCCTATAAGTGCAAAGCAAATGCATTGCATATGTTGGTTTATTTTCAGAGATCCATAAACACGTTATCAATAGAAACACACCTGCCTTTTGGCAAGTTCTCTTCCTTGAAATGGGTCACTTTGCTTCACTGCAATTCTTCGAAACTGTACAGGAGTGCATCAATGTCCATCACAAAAAAAAACTTGAAATAAATTCACCGAAGGACATTGTAATACTAAAGAGGAGCATTTTTAGAATGATACAGTCCTCCTCTACAACTTTCAAAATCAAACCATATGTCTGTTTTGCATCCTTCAAGTACTTCCTGTATGAATGACATCGAAAACACCCCATGGTTCCTTAATGTCCCCCTTATCACAATTTTCAATTTTGCACCCGTTAAGAAAATGTAGGGCGGGAGAACAGACTTTTTAGTCATGCTGTATATGAAACATACATATAACCCTATACCATTTTTTCCTCCCAGGTCCTTTCGATTAATCACAAAATTCTTATATAAGCAATAAAACCTGTTCATGTAATCACATTAATTTGTAAAATTTCTTGAATTTCGAGGGGGATGGGGGATTTATTCCTAAGCTCCCCCTCCCCACTATATACACAGCCTTGTTGATAAATGTAATAATTTTTCAAAGGTAAATATTGCATATATAAAGCCTTGTTGATAAATGTAATAATTTTTCAAAGGTATTTCCATTGGTAAATATTGTCTGTAATTTATCATAGATGGAAGAATACAGTACTCAAAGACCTTTATTGAGGGGATCACCATACTGCCTAATTCCATCTCCTTTATTCCAACTCGACATTCCAATCGAAGGTAAGGCGATTTCAGAACAAGCAAATAGCGTCGACGATAAACAAACATCGCTACAATAAGGTTGGCAAGCAACATGCTCCGTGCGAAACGAGCGTATTATGGGTTGAAATCTTGGGGAAATAATCGATGGAGTGCCTCCATGGCAGCAAATCGCGCGTGCCCTTAGATTCCACGTGTAGAAGTCGCGTGACGTCACACGGGGACTCTGGCAAACAACCAGCATCATCCACAGCAAAAGCAGAGATCTCATTCTGGCTGATGCTGCTGTGGGAAAGGGTTCGCTTTTCAAACAATCGGTAACATTGTCCAGAATCTTCAACTGAAACATAGACACAACCAACAGCAGCAGCAGCAGCAACAGCTTAGCAGAACATCAGAGCACCAGAGCATCAGAGCATCGTAGCAACGGCACAAAGGTGCAGCAGCGGCGTCTGAAGCTCGATAGCGTTGGATCTGGATCGGGAAAAATCATTCCAGGTTTGGAAGCAGAGCATTCAACAAGCTTTTCCGCCACCATCTGTCTTCCCCCTCTCCAACTCTGTCCGCAAGGGGTATTTTTCGCGCTTCAAGAGAACATGACGTGAGTGCGGCTTATCTGGTTACCACGAGGCGCTGGAGCATCCCAGATAGCGGTCCTCGTTAGTGCACCAAGGGCACTCGAAAATCACCTACAATCGACTGTCGGTATAGGCCTGGGAAGGTCGGTTGGCGTACTACTTTACTACCCAATAAGTCTCGTTGGTTCAACCTAACCGCCAAACTGTCGTCCTCAACGGCGTCTTTCGTCTTTCGCTCCTCATCGGTCAAGGTAAGAAAGTTTTTTTTTGTTTTTTTGTTGAAAATTGGTTTATTTATGGTGTGTAAGGTACAAGTGTAGTGATCTTGGTATCTTAAACGAATTATCAATGGATTGATTCCATGATCCACCTTATTTTGGAATATGAGGAAACAGCCGCTGTAATGTTAAATTTTTGATTTTTTGTATTTATTTACATCCGTTTCACCCATTTCTCAACTTTGGATTTCGTAGATTTAACCCTAACATGCCAAAGTTCATAAGGGCTTTGTCCATATTTTCAATATTTGAGAGTGAGCACTAGTGTTTTTGTGACCCACTCGACATCCAACCTATATATACTTCATACTTTTAGATTAAGCAGATTCAAAACTGACATGGCAAAGTTCAATCCATATTCTCAATATTTGACAGTGAGTAGTAGTGTTTTTGTTGCCATATTTACACCCAATATGGTTTACACCAACTTCACATCTTTTGAATAAGCAAATTTAAAACCAAAATGTCAAAGTTCGTGATGGCTTAATCCATATTTTCAATATTTGACAATAAGTAGTGTTTTAGTTGTCGTATCTTTACACCCAATATGGTTTACACCAACTTGCCATTTTTTGATTAAGCAGATTCAAAACCAAAATGTCAAAGCTCATGAGGACTTAGTCAACATTTCAAGTGTAGTTTTTGGGGCCATCTCTTTATTATTCACAATGACCACAGAAATTTTTGAATTTTGAGGATGTGGTAGCCTTATACCACAGAGATGTCATAAAACAATGAAATTTAGACTGCAATGATAGACCTCATTTTATTCAAAGTCCAATTGTCAAATATTTGAAAAATGACCGGTATTTTTCTATGTTGAGAAAACCATCGTTTATGACTAGACTACTTTTTAGCCCTTTGTTCCCTTTCTGTCAAAATTGGTAGTTGTGAAAATGAACATTCGTGGTGCATTGCCCTGCGTGTAATAGATTTCATGAATTTGGCATGCTTGTTACATGTACCTGTTGTAAAAACACTAGTCACATTTATTCCAAATGTTCGATAAAGGCAACTTGCATATTTCTGTTATTCTTATGTAACTTGTGTTGCGTACTGGTGAAGTGTGTACTTAGAGAAAACGTGCACGGAATAGTAGTAATGTCTAATTCAATATTTGTGCATTCGAATTTTGATGTGTTTTCTTTAAGATTTCAAACATATCATGATTGATTATACAATCCATGTATGCGTAATGCATACATTATGGCATATATGAATACTATAAAAGTAAGGGCATTAATTTAACGTGATAATCGTATAAGTGCTGAATGAAGAAAATCCATGTTATCTAATGTTGAAAGCTGAAGCAAATTTATGTCCATATATGAACGTTTACACCCACATACGTGCCCATTTTCTGTCCATGTTTGTACACAACATTTCTACACTGTGAGTCGTATAAAAGTAGAACCCAATAAAAAAAACCACAACTTCGTGAAAAATGCTTCGATTTAAATGAAATTTGGCACATACATAGAACAATAGTGTAGCAACAAAATCAATTATAAAATGTTATCAGCTGCCCTTTACACAAGCCCGGAGTCTAACGCGCCATTCTTTGATTGATGAATCGATTATACGCTGGGCGAGTTGAATCTAAGTTTTCTTAATGCATAATTTCAAGTCTTCTCTATTATTAATCTTCGATTTGTAAACCTTTTCCTGGAGAACTCCCCAAATTTTTTAGTCCACTGGATTCCAGTCCGGACTGTTTGGTGGCCAGTTTCTGTTCCATGAACAGTGGCGTTTCCAATTACAGCAGTTCAGAAGTTTCTCAAGCACGGTGAGCGAGCGCACCGTTTTGTTGAAAAATGAAAAAATCTGAGATTTGTCGTATTTCCGGAATAAGCTTTTTGTTTCTACACTATTTTTCTATGTAAGTACCAAATTTCATTTAAATCGAAGCATTTTTCACGAAGTTGTGATTTTTTTTATTGGGTTCTACTTTTTTATGACTCACAGTGTATATTGCAATTTATGCCATATTAAAACTTTGAGCATGTTTTTTTCCGTACATGAACATAAAACGCTACACATTTTCAGACACATCCATTGTTCCATTGACATATTTCATTGTTACTAAGAAAGTCAAATTAAGGAAACCAACTCTTTCATAATGGACAGTAACACTTGTCCAGTTCCATGTCATTCTTGAATAGCATTGCCGTTTGTTGACAAAAAACCATTTTGACAATTGGGTAGTTAACGTTTTCTGCTTGACCACACTAAGAACCCAATTCCCGAACTCTTTCCCCACTTTTATGTGTACGAGGCAAAGTAAAGATCCTGCAGATTCTAGACTCTTCGACCTCCTTTACTGTATCCTTTGCTGTCCGTTTTCCAAAGCCCGCAACTCGAATCACGATGGCATTTGAAATCGATGGAATTTTATGTTCGGAAATTCCAATAATGCGTTCATTAGGTCCATATTATCTGTTGCCGTTCGGGGAAAATCTCGTCGCCGCCATTCTACTCTGCAATTTCGGCGAGTTTTATTCGTTTTGCGTGGTGTAAATGATCTCTGGCAAGGCCATGGAACGATCATGTTTCTGTCGTCTTTTTCATATAGGTACGGCGCTTCACTACAATTAACAAACAACGTTAGAGAAGAAAATGCTGTTGGAAATCCACGGAGATACCAACAGGTGGAATAGCTGCTATTTCTGCTTCGTTTTTAGCTAGCCTCGCATGAAGATACATATGTATATACTGTATTTATGCAGTTCTGTATGGTCTTGGAGAAGGGGCATTGTACTGTAAGTCACTTTTAGTAAATTAGAACACAAAAACTGGGTATTTAAGGGGGTTATACAATCCTATCCCTTTCAATGAATAAAGTTGCAAAAACACTCACAGTCAAACAAAAAAAGATTAAATAAAAATAAAAATTGTTTAAAATAACTTAATAAATCAGC
>JAQGAE010004963.1:0-11926 GCA_034696685.1 Julus scandinavius | reverse complement strand
AATTCTTAGGGAACAGGCAAATAGGTTAAAGGTTTCTGTAATTATGTATCACTCCTCATAGAGACATAAGATTGTTCAGAATTCTAGGTTTGTCCAAATTTGAGCTATTGCTATTTATGAGAGCTAGTATTCAGACTTGAGAAATATAACATGAACTATATCAATGCACATGATTCACTGTTTTAACATGCTTTTATTTAATAAAATGACGACACTCCAAGAACAGGATGCTTAATCTAGCCACAATTTGGTAAGAGTGGAGTTTTGGGGATCCACAACTGATACCGCTTTGACCTAACCTGCACACCTAGTCTATTTACTACGAACCTAACCTATGGATTAATAAATTAATAAAGCGAGGTCTATGGATGCCTGCAACAAGGTGGCGCCACCACACTAGTTTTGAAGAAAAAAACCACGAGTGTTACGTACCGCAAATGACTACCCCCTCCCCCCGTTGTCACGGTCCGTAACGCTGCCCAGTACCCCCTCCATTTAGAAGCGTTACGTAATTTATGAACGTCCCCAACTCCAAGGTTGTCACGACACCAACTTTGCGTTACATGAAGTTAACGGGATTTCCCCTCTATCATCAGCTAGTAAAACTGTTTGACACACTTCATCAGCCCTGTTCCTATAGACTATAGGGCCTAGATTCATCACCCTGCATAGGTTCACAAACTTGTTCAGACTACATCACATTTGTCGATACAACTGTCTTGGTTATTTTGCTACAACTACTAATTATAATTATAGTAGTTGCTGCAAAATAACTCAATGTACATTAGACTGGCACATACGAATAAAATGGCAACTAAGACAAACTACGATATAACTTGAAATAACATATTTTACCTTCCCTAGCTTGCAAGTTGTCACCGCAAACTGATACTAGGTAGCTCACGTGTCCATAAAGTCCGTGGAAGCGAGGATTCTTCCACTGTCATCGCCTTAGTCCCGACACTTCGCGAACTGCCCTCGCATATGTACAATGTAAAAGCGTTGACCCCCGCATCCGAGTATACCAAGGAACTCGAACGAAAATGCTGCCAAAACAGCTTGATTTTCGGCGTTTTTCTTCGTCAACCAATTAAAAACGGCAATGCTGCGAAAGAAAACTAGGTCACTAGAATGGATCGAAAAGTGTAGCAACGACTACGACAACGATGTGGCGATCCAACAAAAATCCATGTTTAGAATGGAAGAGAGCCAATGGCGAGGCGCCTAGTTACAACGGCAGCCGAGGCAGCACAGGCTCTGGCGCTCGGCGAATCGAGGAAGAGCTGTGCATTTTAGCCTTGACACCTCGCGCACGACATCAGCTGGAAACGACCAGCTGAGTGAGGGGAAGGATTGGAGGGAAAAAAAAAACAACAGCAGCAAGCACTGGGACGAGCCTCCCTCTCCCTTCTTTCCCCGGGGCTCACCTGAAAAGAAAGGCGCCCCAGACCGGGGGTTAGGGCCCGGGGACAACGCGATGTCAAATTCCTGCACTGACGGGGGATGAAAAAGAATGTGCCACCTCCCGCCTTCCATACGCTTTTTTAATTACAGCTATAGCTGTAGTAACGAAATGGATTTCATCATAGCTGAAAACCGATTTAGGGGCCATTCAAAAATTATGTCACAATTAGGGAAGGGGGGGGTTGTTTTTTTTGTGACAATTGTGACCAAGGGGGTGGGGGCGGTTCAGTAATGTGACATCACGCAATCAAAATTTATTTCAAACGGTAAAAATTATGCGGTAAATTTTTTTTTTTTTTTCACACTTGAAGTTTTGAATAGCAGTCCAGAAAAAAGATTTGGGTTCTGTAGTGACTTAAAACTTTCTTCCCGATTGCTACTCATCAATCATGAATAACTCTTCATGAAGAGCAATCGGGGAAAAAAGATTTTAGTCTTTCTTTTTTCCCCCAACCGCTTTTCATTGTTTTGGTCGTCACACGATGTAACATGTTGCATAATTGGGGAGGGAGGGGGATAATCGACGGGTTGTGACATCATTATGGATGGGGTGTAGTAAAATTTGTGACAATTGTGACAAAGGGGTGGGGGTGTTTAAAAAGAGGCAAAAAAGTGTGACATAATTTATGGATCACCGCTTAGATAGGATTTATGTAAATGTGCGCATGCGCAATGAGCTTCTCTAAAAGTTAGCTTGCCCAGTGGCAAGTGGGGCCCTTTAAACGTTAGACAATATGTTTAAAATGTTAATAGCCTTTTAGTGGCTTAATGTACATTTACTTAGCACACGCACACAAAATTAGTTGTACCGTTTTTTCACTTATGCATTTTTTTAACGTTTTATTGCTTACAAAACCTAAACCGATTTGGATAAGATTTATGTAAATGTGCGCATGCGCAACGAGCTTCTCCAAAACAGCTTTGCCCAGTGGCAAGTGGGGCCTTTTAAACATTAGACAATATCTTAAAAATGTTAATGGCCTTTAAGTAGCTTAATAATGCACATTTACTTAGACAAAAAAAAAATTGTAGCGTTTTTTTCACTTATGCATTTTTAAAAAAGTTTCCATTTCTTATAAAAACTAAACGTGGGAGGGTCCCCTTTGTCTTTTAACAACCAATGTTTTAGAGTGCCAATCCACCACTGAGTATATCAGTTAACTTTTCATTAACGCTAGTTGCAATATAAATCTCACTGAGTTTTTAAAACTAACTGCCACAGATTTAGAAAGCCCTAAATTACCAAAAATCGTTGGAACATGATTGACATGTTGATAATATTACATGTTTTTGCCATCATTTCTACAAATAAGCACCATGTTTTTAATTATTTGATTGTATATTAGGTGTATTATGCAACTAGCCGTTGCCAAAGTTGTCCCAACGTTTACTCCCAATATTGACAAAGAAGCTTTTTCACAACTGATTGTTTTTCACTTCACGTACAACAGACTACAATTCAGTTACCATTTTATGAATTTAAAATTTGGAACAATTCATGTCTGTAGTGATGATTTTTATTGCTAGCTGTAAATTGCCTGCTTCTTGTTATAGAACGACTGCAGATTGCAACAAACAAAGAAATCAATATTGTATACATTCACACTTTAAGCCCTTCGTAAGTTTTTTTTGTTGCAAAGACTGGAAATTAAGTTGTAAACAACCAGACTCCAGTTCATTTTTTAAGATAAGAACATATCGCATCCATCGTCTCGTCGAAAACTAAAAGAGTTTCAAAGCATATAAATCGGGGTAAAGTTTGTTTGTTTGGTGGCTATTTTATGACATACATGCAGGGCAGGGCATCAAAGGGAGATAAGGGGATGGAAAGAAAGAATTTGTAGAAAAGGAGCAAGGTGGTGGCCGATTTTTAGAGGAACTAGCCGGGTATTACACACCGTAACAACGGTGGAAAACTCCAGCTGACCCGGGTATTGAACCCTGCAGGTCTCCATATTGCAAAGCATTTAGATAACGCTGCATATAAGCCACTCAGAATTATGAGAAAGCAAATACGTATTATATTGGTCGCGACCGAGTTGTAAAAAAAAGATCCAGTGATCAGTACAAAAATGTATATAAATATCTGAAAATTGGTTCTAAATGTAGCTATGCTTTCTGCATACTATTTCATAAACGCACTGTAGGGCCTATTTCTGATTCGCTCTATGAAAAAGGAATAAGTGCACTTAAGGCTCTATGAAAAAATTGAGCCCAATACGTAACGTAACTAAGTGCGATTTTGAATGCTGATCCTTTTTTCAGATCTTCCTTTGTTACCCACATGCCCTAAAGTTTCGAATTCAATGATGTGGCATGCTTGCAAGGCGCTATTATAATCCGAACGGGATGTTGGTTGTCCTTGGAGTTCCCTTTTGCGAATCCACAGCCATGGCACATTTAGAAGTAGTCGAACCAGAAGAAAATGCTGAACGTGCAAAAGGCTTGCGCGAATCAATTTACGATGTCTTCACAGACATTCAATTAACCATACGTGCTAATAAGCCCAATTACGTACAAGTTTTACCACTTTTTCCAACAGCTTGTAGCCGACGATCGCCAGATCATCTCCCCCACTTCATTATAAATGTCTCCCAAAACTTCATGACTTTCTCATATACCGAAACGAGGTTTTATAAAACAATGAAAATGTACTGCTTATGTCGCTGGAATGGAGTTATGTCATCAGATTGGTCCCTTGAGTCATATTATAAGAGGAAATTTTTTTTTCTGATGAATTTCCGATAAAACAAAATGTTCTTTTATAAAGTAAGGAAAATTCTTCTTTTATCATGGCGTCCAGCAAATTTACTGGAATGAATTCAAGGATTTCAAGACGCATCCCTTAAATTCTCAATAACCCCCTCCCAGGCTCCCACCATCAATTACCACAATATTTCTCCAAATAGTAGCTTAGAGAGTTTAAAAAAATATTTCTTGCCGTTTCAGGCAGGATATTCCGGCATGGTTTTACCTGTTTATGGTGTTGGATTGACCCCATCATTTCGCACATGTCAGCAGTTTAGTTAGTTAATTGGGGCCATTGTACATGTGCTGAACCAGTTTTTAAAATGACCCCTTCCAATTAGTTGGACCTACTGAAATGGGGCTTTTGGAGAGAAAAGGGGTTTTTAACTGCAAGTCTATCTTGGCAGGCCTGTGCAAGCTGCATTTGTGCCAATTTCACAAAAGACACTCAACTTGTGGGCCTTGGCTGAGCTGCTTGAATCTAATGCGCATGTGCACCATATACGTGCCAAAATCAGATAACCCAACAACCCAAGTCAAAAGTTTGTTTGAGTACCCCTATAGTTTGGTACCCATAAATTGCAGTGTTTTTCAACAGGTGTGCCGCGGCAATTTTAGTCGTACTTTCGTGTGCCGTGGGCAGAAAAATGTTGAAACACACTGTACGCATATGCATTAGAAAGCATATTTCAAGTTAACAAAAACAAAAATGGAATTCAAATGAAGCATTCACCATATGTATTCTTTAGGCATACGACAACAACGTGGTTTTCATACATATAATCTTCATATCACATGAGCACTATTTATTCAAGTAAAACACGTGCAGATCACGCCTTCATGTTTTTCTTAATCAATTTCAACATTCGCCTACTTGTATTACATTCGTGTATTTTCGATTTCATTAAAATGGCAAACTGATACAAGTAAAGTATAGCCGATATACACTTGAGTGCAAAAAAATCGACTCACCTGCATGAATCAAGTAAAAATGTGGTTTTCTCAGCAACCAAATGTCCGATTTAAAATCGGAAAAATGTGCTTTGTAGACAATTTATTCCTGTTTATAATTCGGCTAGTGTGAAAAGGATTTCTGCTAAATTTCTCTGTAGAATAGCCCGCAACTCGTGCTGCTACTTCTGGTGGAGTGGTCATTTTATCGAGAAACCATTAACTAACACTATGTGTTCATTAAGCTCTGATAATCAAATTGTATTCAGAAACACTTGTAGCCACAGGGTTATACAATGATGCATGTGGCATAAATAATGAAAATTTGGGTTGCTTTAAGTTCAACATTTTTCGCCTCAAGGATGCATCAGAAATTTTATGAAAATTATGCGAATTATAAAGAGGAATAAATTGGTACAAAACACATTTTTCCGATTTTAAAACGGATATTTGGTACACATTTATACTTGATTCATGCAGGTGAGCCGATTTTTTTGCACTCAAGTGTATACTGCTCTTGCAAAAAGCTGTAATTTTGCTCGATCCTTTCACAGATATTGATATCAACGATTAAATACTAAATGTTAAACGATTCGTAACACATATATGATCCAAATTTAGATACCCTTTCGAACTATTAGTATTTGTACATGGCTTTAACGTCCGCCCAAGGTGTCAAAAATACATCATGCATTTAAGCATGGGTGTGTATTTATGTATCCTAAATGCACACCTATCGTCGGGCTACATTTCAAATGGCAAACGTTCAAGGATTTTGTACCAATTTTGTGTATGCTGAGTCACAAATATAAAATCATTCTACAATCAGTTTTTTTTTTCTGGTTGAACGTGGAAGAGAAAAAAACACGACAAGACCAAAGGTGAATTAAGAAATGAATATGGCCAGTCAAAAAACTGAAATCCCATGAAGGGCGACCATGGAGAACAAAAAAAATCACCTGTCGTTATAATTCTAGTCTTTGCACGACCCCAAGTTTAAATAACGACTAGCCCGGTTCAGAAAGGGTCTTCCTGGATTGTTCAGCCATAGGGGGGTGCCTGTGACAGACAAATTGAGGGTTGGCACTGGAGACCCTCCTTTCAAGCACCCCCTTCCGAGAACTCCAGCCTACAAACCATCCCCTAAAAAGCCCAGAATGACTGAACTTGGTTGAGGTTTAATAGAGAAACTGATTAATAATCCTTGTTCATAATTATAATTTACAGATGGAAAGACAAAAAAGAATAATGCCCGAATGAAATGCACACAATTGTGAAAAAAAGTTCAAACCATCATAGTGGTACTTTTTTACACATTGAACAATAAACTAACAAATTAATGCTAATCATGATGATGATGATGATGATGATGATGATAAGAAATCAGGAACCATCAGGTTTCAAGAAGTCAATTTTAATTTACCCCCAGGTGAGAATTAGTTTGTGAATACACGTGCTGGAGTTTGGTACAACCGGTCACAACTAACGCGATAATAAAATTGTGTGCTAATTGCAGTTGTGCATCAGTAGTTGGCACAAGAGTCCTAGTTTGTTACTATTTTGGAATGTTACTAATGTGATATCAATTCAATTTTATTGTTAATAAAGTACAGTACTGACTGCACTGTACAACAATAAAACAAATGATGTGCATGCATGGGGTCCGAGCAACATCCTTTGTCTTCAGTAGACTGTGGTCACCATTGGTTCATTGTCTTGGATTTCATCAAAGTCAATTCTTGACACCGACGTCTCCACGTCAGATGACCTCAGCTGGATATTTAGTTTCCAAAAACTCAAACCGGTCTGCCTGCACCAGCTACTACTTGAGGCACGTTTACTGCTGCTTTTTCCCTCCCCAAAAGCATTTCAGACTTTAGTAAAACTATCCCCAAGACTGTCATTTAATTTTCCCGTCCATACTTCTCCTGTTTTATCTCTATTTCAGCCATCTGTGAGGGCCTCTGAGCAAACCATTAGCCTCGTGCTACCTTCACATATCACTGTTCATCCCCTAATCGAAGGGGGCAGATATGAAACCCTGGGCAGCACAGGAAAGGGGCTATATATACAATACTACTGGTCAATTATCAAAAATAAAGTTTGCATATGCCAGTTACAGTGAGTGAATGTTGCATATCAAATTAGCAATGCCTTGTACGCAATCATGACGTTCCATTTGTTAGTTTGAATGACAATATGGCAACGATATTTCACTTCACAGTTAACCAGCATTCGAACATTTCACTGTTTAACTACTGTGTAATTTATCACTGCTTGGCAGTTCAAGGTAATTAGTACGACAATATACCGCAGCTGTTTAAAATTTAAACATTGTCGTCCTATGGCTAGATAATGTAGACTCGCAGCATGATATAGTTGCCAAAGTTTCTAATCTTTCCAATATGGCTCCAAAATATATTCCAATGTACCTTGAATTCTCAAACAAATATGCTCTGATACAATAGTATCAATAATGGAAACAATCTGTGACGTTTTTATATCTTCATTTTTATCAATGTATGGTAGAGTTGTATTTAGGCCACCAAAAGGAACATGAAGCGGGCGCAAGGTTTGTTCAAACAAATTTGCACAACAAGTTTGCTTACCACTTATGTTTTAGCACAAACTTATGACGCGTTTTTGCGTCCAGATTCATGTTTCTGTAGCTGCAAATCGCAGGTCTAAACATTTTGGCTTCTTTTAGTGGATACACCTTGGCATCATGTGAATATGTTTCTGACTTCATTGTTTAAGGTTTGCATTTTATGTTTATGTTTATGTTTATGTCTGTTTCCAACTTTATGTTGTATGCTCCCTTTGGTGGAGACCCTGCTCTAGCAAACTTCGAACAGACTATAGGGTTCCCCACAAAAAAATTTTACCTATTTTTCAAGATTGAGACGGTCGAAACTTTTAATTAGTTTTCAAACCTAACCTAACCTAACCTGGTTGCTAATGGGCGGATTTTAGACCTATAAAAAATTGAAAAATAGGTAATATTTTTTTGTGGGGGAACCCTATAGTCTGTCCCAAACGTCTATCTACATAAACTAATCTCCTAAAACATAAGTACTTATAAAAAACAGTGAAAATGGAATAACTAAAAAATGAACTAGCACTACTGTTCTAAAGCTAACTACAACAATCAAAATAATGCACATGTATTTCAATTCTGTTATAATGCTATTGTTTTAGTCATCAAATTCATCGGGTATTTTTTTTTTGTCAAACAAGGAAATTTTCTTTAAAATATGCAGTTTTCATATCCGCCTTTTACTCAACCTAATTTTTTTGTTATTTTTTCAATTCACCCCTTTTTGTGATTTGTATGCAACAAATAAAGAACGTAGGCGATTAAGACGAACTTTTTTGCCTTCTTTTCCAATTAAAATTCAGCTCGCTATGCAATTAGGATTGCAGAATACACTAGCTCTCATTTCTGATCTTAATTTCAACCCTTTTTTACATCTGAAATTGGTAATCTGTTATAATAGCTTGCATTGTTTCCACGGACTACTTAAAGCATCGCCTACTATATTTGTGAATCATACTGTATAATAAAACCCGTATTTTTTTTAAACATGTTGCGAGGGGCTACGAAACCAAAAAATACAACACAAGAAATAAATTTGACAGCATGTCTGTTAAGTATACAAATGCAGATCAATGAGCTCACTGACCTTGTATAGAGTTCAGATGGCGACACATGTACCTAATCATCTACCGGTATCGTCATAGGTTTTTTATATGATATAAAAATGCAGATATGCTTTCAAATAACACCAAAAAATCGATGAAAACACGGAATTCTGAGAAACTTATACAGAAAGAAAACGCTAAAAACTCATATTCATTCGCCCTAATTCCATAGTTCGATAAAAAAACCAGAAAAATTTCCAGTATTCAGACAATTATAAAACTAATAACCAAAATGGAAAAAAAACCATTTTGAGTACCGTTTAGTTTTTGCTTTAATTCCTTGGTTTATATTTATGTTTTATAAAAAAAAAAAAAAAAAAAAGAAAAACCGGTACTTCTGTAGTTTATTTTCGATAAATTAGATGTAGGGAAAACGAAATGAAAACCGAAACTGAAAAAATCCAGACAAAATCGATAATCTCATTTCGTTTCCGTACTTTCTATATAAATTATTAAATAAAGGAAAACATATTTTATAATAAAACCAAAACAGCATAGTGCCCAGCTGAATTAATTACTTTATGCATAGACAATTAACATTGCAGATTATCCCTACAATTTTTTTTTCACAATGCGGTTGTTGACTTTAAGATTGCCTTAAACTCAATGCAGACGATGAGGCAAAGTACAAAACAAGTTTTTTTTTTTAAATAAGAATACGACGACGTAAGTAATTGCCCAATCCCTTATTATAAGTTAAGTTCATTTTTGTCTACATTGAAAATTTGAATAGCTACACGAATGTTTGATTACCAGACGGGAAACATTTTCATTTTAATCGTTTTACTTTGTGAAAGATGATTTCGAACGAGACTTTCGACTTTAGGTACTTATATACATGTATGTAGCGCTTGATACTATTTTGTTTAGAAAATGGATCGATGACGTTCTCATTTTTAACGTCTGTCGTTCATTTTTCTACTTTTGATATTTCAAGTCTAGACATTACAAGCCACCATTCTCTTAGATATTCCCATATTGCTAGTGGGAGACCTGAACATTGCAAAGTTGCATTGGAACCATGGGTTTTCTGTTGCCTCCCTCGTTGATCCAGTTTCACGCCAGAGATCTTCGGCACAGATTCTGCAAAATCTCTGCACACTTACCCGTGCGCTACAATGGACCCTCAACTAAATCCCAACTCCAAGGGGCTTTTCAGTGCTTTTTCTTTTTATATGAAGGGGGGGGAGGCACCTGCTGATTGCCAAAGATAGATGAGCTTGAGGTCAAAGTTGGTACCAGGTTAGCCGGGTTGGAATAGGGCAGTGGAACGAGGACTAGACGCAAGGGCGAGGGCCACTGAGGAGGGGTAGAAACATCTTTAAAACCCAAAGTCGTCTGATGCATTCTTGTACTTGACTGCCACTTGCTCGAGAGGCATTAAGCACCTGTATAGAGGGGTAAAAAAAAGAGTGCAACAGGTTGTTCGGCTATATGGACGACCCTCCCTCCCTCTCCTTCCAAATTCGTGACTGTTCCATGTCTTTTCAACTGCACTCTGTGCGTCCCCGTTCCATGTACTTCAAACTCTCAAAAATTAAGGTTGCATTTTTTTTCTTCTTTACACAAGCCCACTTGTTTTTCATAAACCCTGTGATTGTGTGTGGTTTATTTTCATATCCGTACCTTTCATCCATCGTTCACAAATTACCGTCAATCAGCATCTATTGTGAGCTTAATATTGGGCAGGTTAGTTTATGCACTTATTACGAATCCTCACCTCACGAATTTAGGGCATACGCATGATTATTATATTTGACGATGCGTTTCAGTGCATACGTGGAAAAACGAGTTCTTTTTAGATAAAACACAATTAAACTGTATGCATTTCTATTATTTTTTGTGTTACTATGCGCATCGATTGCCATTATCATCGTTTGACCTATGCATTTTTGAAGCAAACGAAATCCATGGGGGTCGTCTAGATATACAATGAGAACAATGCTTGTCAAATTTTGGATTGCTATAACATTCCCCTTATTCTCCAAAATTTGGCCTTCCCATACCCTGCAATGACGTCACCATTTTAAAGCTAAAAATGCATGATTTCAAAAAGGATAATTCTTAAATGCAATAAAATAACGTGATACCAAACATCACCTGCAAACATGGGCATTCAAACTACACCTTATCGGAACAATGACGTCAATAAAGGCTTGCCCCATCTATAAATCATAAGTGTCAATCAGGAAATTGTAGAATATTACCCCTTCACTGCCTAATCTATTGACGTCATTTTGGACGTCCCTGAACATGTAGAACTACAAGCAAGACATGGGAGCAAATTGGATTTTAATATAAGTGTCTTACAAAACATCATGCACTAACCAGTAAGTAAAAACTTTACCTTCGTGCGTCAGAAATCCCTGGATCTTGCAATTTCGATTTTGAACACAATATAAACGATGCTGAAGCCCACAAAAAAAAGCTATCCTATTCCCAAGACTAGATAGAAAGCAAAACCAGCACGTGATATAGCCCATATAGACAGAAAGGCAATATGTGGAGAAACAAAAAGTCGTTTCAAGAAACGGAATCTGCTAAACGAGCAAATATTTAAACAGAACGCATGGGTGGAAAAAAAGCCAGCCATAAAATGCAAATTTCTGTATAACACATTCGTTTTGCCATTTTATCCTTGATTGAATTCATCCAAGCTAAGCAGGGTCTTATATTACGCATTACAGACAACATCTTCTCAATCATGTTCCTTCACCTGAACAGTATACGCAATTTCCTAAATTTTTCACTAGATGTTGTATACGAAAATGCTGCATGGCACGACGTATACTTTTATCGAGCCAGACCTACCAGCTTTCGAAGAAGGAATCTTGTCACGAAATTCCCAGTAAATTAACGAGCGTTGATATAGGACAAAACAAAGCCATGGGTAATGTCAGACAGGACAAAACAAGGAAATAAAATATTCAGTATAATGCAAGCATTAATCCTGTCAATGCAGTTGCTAAGACAGCTAACAAGCTTTCTTTATTAAATGTATAAAATATGTATTATTCACCATTTCGTCAAGTGACAACTGAACGGGAGGACAACTCTTTAA
>JAQGAE010004962.1:0-11930 GCA_034696685.1 Julus scandinavius | reverse complement strand
ACTTGTTATATATTCTTGATAAAAAGCTACCATCTACTACAAATCCTTCGGTCCTAACATAATTAGGAAGTACAAAATAATTCCAGCTAGGTGCCATTTTAAGCACAATGTTATGCAAAATGCACCATAGATGGCGCAGAATTTTTAAAATGGGCTCCATATTCAAAACGTATGGAATTTAGACATATTATATACGTTTTTCGATCCTAACACATTTAGAAACTACATATCTATTTGCATAAACTTCAACTATGAAATGCCAGTTCAAAAGAATTCCAGGTGCCATTTTAACAGAATGTTGTGCAAAATGCTCCATAGATGGCGCAGAGAATTTAAAAATGGGCCCATATTCAAAACGTTTACAAGCATGAATGTAGGCATATGTATATTATACATTCTTCGGTCCTAACAGATTTAGAAACTATATCTATTTGCATAAACTTCAACTATGAAATGAAAGTACACACAAATCCCAGCTGCCATTTTTAACAGAATGTTGTGCAAAATGCACAATAGATGGCGCAGAAATTTGAAAATGGGCCTATGTTCAAAACGTGTACAAGCATGCAAATGTAAATATATTCTATACATTTTTCGGTCCTAACAGATTTAGGAAATGTCTATTTACATAAAATTCAACTATGATATACAAGTACAAAATAATTCCAGGTGCCATTTTTAACATAATGTTGTGCAAAATGCTCCATAGATGGCGCAGAGAATTTAAAATTGGCCTCATATTCAAAACGTGTGCAAGCATTACGATTTTAACAACATCTATTTACATAAATTTCAACGATGGAAAATTGACCCTACATCTAATACAATCTGGGTAACATTTGGAAAGAGAAATTTATACAATTCTAAATATTCTCCATACTATATTTAGATCAATTAGACCAAGCGTGTTTAGAATCAGATATAATATGACAGTTCTGATGGCCATCATGTTAGATACAAAGAAAAAAAAAAGAGAAATTAATGATGTTTTCCTTTTTTTTCGCTCCACATGCTTTCATACTTGTTGATAACATCTCGCATTTATATCTGAAAAAAAAACTGAAAATCCAAGATGGCTACCTAAAGACACCCTTAAGAAAAAGCAGTGTCATTACCGTCAAGAACGCCCATTTTGGGTGTCTTTATTAACTTTCCTTGTTGAAATATTTGGTGTTCGAAGGTGAAGGAACACGTGAAAAGCCTGGGTGACCCCACTGTTAGGTCATGTAGCCATGGCGTGCACAAAAGTGCGCATCGGAGACAATAGCTCGATTGATCGATGATCGTTTAAGGACCTCTATCATCGCAAATGTAAGGAAAAAGACACGCGACATCGCATACGCTACAATGAAAGGAAGGCATTTGATGATGACGACGACGAGAAAACAATGGGGAGAAGAAGAGGGAAGAAAAAAATAAATAAAAACAACTAGAAGACGGATTTCTTTCCTCTTGTTTAGATGAGGGAAAAACAAAATAACTTGTGTCGTGGATCTTAGAAGGCTAGCAAAAACCGCTTCCTAGAAATAACAAACTGTCCTCATGTGGAGAGACTGGAGAAAATAAGATGTTTTCAGAAATTAAAGGAGTTATAGAGGGAAGAAAAAGCCAAGTTCTTATAAATTGTAAGTGGGCAATTAGGCAAGACCCAAGTGTTTGTCTCGAGACATTGGTAATCCGGTATGGGTCTCTCATGGTAAGATTACTGATTGGTTGGTTGAGTAGGGTTAGGCAACTAATACAGGGTCTCCACCAAAGGGAACATAAGATGAGCGGTCAAAATGTGGTGCATATTCGTTTATTATTCGAAAACCAGATGTCGTACAAAAAAACTGAATAAGCCATTTTAATGAGCAGGAAATTTGCAATTTTTCAATGTAGGACCCGAAATTATTGACACATTTATTCCAACTTTTGATGAGATTGTTTATACCCCTCTCGTAAAATGCATTATGTTGGGTATGCAGCTATTGCCAAACCCCAAGTTTCACATCATCGTCTGTTTGGAATTTTCGACCACTCAAAAGTTTCTTTAGTGGACCAAAGAGATGGAAGTCGCTTTGGGTGAAAGGTTGGGGCTGTATGACCGATGTTTCAATGTTTCCCCACCCACACATGTTGATATTGTGGGCTGTGACATTGGCATAATGGGGACTTCTCTTTTTGTCAGTTACAGTTTCGTGTCCATTCTAAAAGTTTAAACACCACTTCTGTACCGTACTTTGTGAAACACATTTGTCGCCTTAAACATTTAACATTTCACTATAAATTTCACTCGGTTTCATGCCTTTCAACACTGAAAAACGAATAACACTTCGTTGTTTCTCCCGCACGAACGCTTTCAAGTGAGGCGCCATTTTGTTTCTGATAGTTTGTTCGAAATTTTGCATCAATTGTGGCGCCATGTAGTGACCTAAAACCAAAATTTCCCGCTCTTTAAAATGTCTATTTCAGTTTTTTTTCTACGGCATCTGGTTTTCGAATAAAAAACGAATATGCAAGACTTTTTGACCGCTCCTCGTAATTTGAGCCATTCCGTCCACAAAATCAGAGATCCAAATTGATCAGAAGGTCTAAAACCAGAAATCTTCACTGTTGAACGTGTACTGCCAGTATAAAACCTGCTACTTTACAAAGACTATAAACATGACAACAGACAGTCTTCTTAGCTGTTCGACAATTGCATTCTGTTGCAAGTAAATGTTAAGTCAAGTATAACAACCAATGTTTTCGTTCAAAGTTGACCCAAGTCAATGATTTCATTTGTGTGGATGTGTGTGGTCCACATCTAGCGCAACAATCCTTGTACCGTACAAGTTATACTGGTTGCATGTAGTCATGACGACATCCAAATAATTGATTTAGGATTGGGGAGGACAGTGTGGGGGAGGGGAGGGGAGAAGAAGGCTATCGATTAAATAATAACAAATGTCAAGAGCAGAAATAAGAAGGGAAAACAACGCAATTGGAGCCTCGTAGCCAAACTCTTTTTTTGAGTCCCCAGAAAAGTTCCCTCTGAACATGGCCAGAAATCCATACCTAAAAACGTTGGGATTCGCATCGCCAACGGATCAAATAATGCAGAGAAACGATATCCCGACGTTGAATTATGCAACTCTCAGCCATCTAAAGTGGATTTCACACAGCAGGGAACTTCAGTGTTCAACAAATTCACAAAAAAGAAACCTTATGTAAGCCTTTGAAACGACACATGAGGATGAAATGATGCCCCACAAAGCAGTAAAAGGTACATTTCCTGAATTCTTAAGCCAAATTCTATCTTAAATGGCCAAGTACGAATTTTTCAAAAAAAGATTGATAAGGTTGTCCATAATCTGAAGGTATAATGAATAGCATTGTCGACAAGTATCAAACATGCAACCCAAGCAGCAGTACAAAGCAGTAAAAGGTACATTTCCAGAATTCTTAAGATAAATTTTATCTAAAATAGCCAAGTACGAATTTCTGAATTTCTGAAGAAAAAAGATTTATAAGGTTGTCCATAATCTGAAGTTGTAATAAAAAGTAGGGGTTGACAAGTATCAAGCATGCAACCCAAACAGCAGTACAAAGCAGTAAAAGGTGCATTTCCAGAATTCTTAAGCCAAATTTTATCTAAAATAGCAAAGTACGAATTTCTGAATTTCTGAAGAAGAAAAAAGAGATTGATAAAGTTGTCCAAAATCCGAAGTTGTAATGAAAAGCAGGGTCGACAAGTATCAAACATGCCACCCAAACAGCAGTACAAAGCAGTAAAAGGTACATTTCCTGAATTCTTAAGCCAAATTTTACCTAAAATGGCTTAGTACGAATTCTTCAAAAAAAGAGTCATAAGGTTGTCCAGAATCAGAAGGTATAATGAAAATCAGGGTCGACAAGTATCAAACAGCAGTATACAAAGCAGTAAAAGGTTCATTTCCAGAATTCTTAAGCCAAATTTTAACTAAAATGATCAAGTACGAATTTTTCACAAAAAAAAACGAGTTTGATGTAAAAATCAGAATGCGGTGGAGAACAAATTTCTCAGTTTCAAAACCATAAACGAACTCTAGAACAGCATCCAAAATATAAGAAATTCATGAAATGAAATTTTTAGTGAAATACCACTTTATTGAAAACGTAAAATACACGCGTACTGGAATCTCCTGAGTGTCTGGCAGACAGTGAAATCCTTTTATCCAGACATTGGAAGCGAATTGAGATTGACATATGAAATATAACCAGCATCCAAAATATAACAATCTTAGGTTAAATAAAATTTGAAGAAATATACAATAATAACGAAAAGGTGAAATAAAAGCATTCTGGAATCTCTGGAATCCTGACAGACAATTGAATCCTCTTACTAGACATTGAGAGCGATCAAGGGGCGATTAATATCCTAAATAAATATGAATCAGCATCGAAAATATAAGCATCTTTCGTGAAATAAAATTTATAGTGAAGTGCCTACAAAATAATAGCGAAAACGTGTGATAACAAAAATGTGAAATGCAAGTATTTTTGACTGCCTGAATATATGCCAAACAGACAGTGGAATCGTTTTTCTAGACACTGGGACCGAATTACTTATTTATTCACACATGAAAGAGCTAACACGACCAGACAGTAAAATCCTTTTTCTAGACACTGGAAACGAATTACTCTTATTCACAGACTGAAAAGCAAACAAGACCAGGGACGATTAATATTCAAAATAAATTAGGAGCAGCGTCTAAAATGTAAGAATTTTTCTTAAAATATCCTGTGTAAAATTTTCAAAAATAATACAGAAAACGTAGGAAAATAGCTATTATAATGAAAACGTGAAATATGTACTCAATCCTTATATATATACGCAATTGTTTACGCAATCCTTTTTCCAGATATGGAAACTTTTTGAAAAGGGGAAAACAAGATCAGGGACGATGAATATCCAAAAAAATCAGAAACTGTCTCCAAAATATAAGACTCGTGAAATATAAATTTGTAGAGATGTGCAAGAATAATAATGCAACGAAAATGTGAAATTAACTGGCTGGACTTTCTGGAGTCTGGATGACAGACATGCAGACAGTGGACTTCTTTTTCCAAACATGGGGCATTTGTTCGAAGTGGGCAAAGAAGATCAGGGACTATGAATATCCAAAAAAAATCAAAAACTGTCTCCAAAATATAAGAATATTCTGTGAAATATATATTTTGGTAGAGATGTGCCAGAATAGTTCTGCTACGGAAATGTGAAATTTAACTTGCTGGACTTTCTGGAGTCTGGATGTCAGACAGACAGTGGACATCTTTTTCCAAACATTGGACATTTGTTCGAAGTGGGCAAACAAGATTAGGGACGATGAATTTCACACAAATTAAAAACTGTCTCCAAAATATAAGAATATTTCGTGAAATATATCTTTTTGTAGAGATGTGCCAGAATAATTATGCAACGAATATGTGCGATTCAACATGCTGGACTCTCTAGAGTCTGGATGCAAGACAGACAGTGGATTTCTTTTTCCAAACATTGGAAGCTAGTTCAAAAGGGTCAAGCAAGACCACAGACTATTATTAACCAAAATAAGTTATAAACAGCCACCAAAACATAAGAATCTTTCATGAAATATAAATTTGTGGAGATGTGCCTGAATAATACTGCTACTGAAATGTGGAATTTAACATGCTGGACTCTCTGGAGTCTGGATGACAGACAGACAGTGGACTTCTTTTGCCAAACATTGGAAGCTAGTTCAAAAGGGTCAAGCAAGACCACAGACTATTAATAACCAAAATATAAGAATCTTTCATGAAATATAAATTTGTGGAGATGTGCCTGAATAATACTGCTACTGAAATGTGAAATTTAACAAGCTGGACTCTCTGGAGTCTGGATGACAGACAGACGTACAGTGGACTTCTTTTGCCAAACATTGGAAGCTAGTTCAAAAGGGGCTAAGAAGATCAGGGACGATAAGTATCCAGAAAAAAACCCTGAAACTATCTCCAAAATATAAGAATATTTCGTAAAATATAACTTTTTGTAAAGATGCGCCAGAATAATAAAGCAAAGAAAATTTGAAATTCAACATGCTGAACTCTGGAGTCTAGATGCCAGACCGACAATGGAATTCTTTTCCCAAACATTGGTAGCTAGTCCAAAAGGGTCAAGCAAGAGCACATACTATTAATATCCAAAATAAATTATGAACAGAATACAATTTATAAGAATCTTTCGTGAAATAAAATTTCTAGTGAAGTGGCAGAATACGAAAATGTTAAATACACGCTTTCTGGACTCCCTGGATGCCTGACATGCAGACAGACAGAATTCTTTTTCCAGACACTTGGATGAAATTACACCGATTTACATATGTAAAAGGGGAATGCAAGGGGAAGACACTCATTTAGTAACCAATCCGGGTTTAATGAGAGACTGTATATTCTGTCTCGATTACGCAATAATCCTCATGTGGATTCGTAGGCTGCTAGACATTGTTAGGTGACTTTAAAAGTTGGGAATAAACATTTCGGGGAATAAATAGAAAGGAGAGTAAATAAACCGACTGATAAAATTGAAAATGGCATTATAAATTTGAATGCTGCAATATAGTGCTTCCATTAAACTGCTTTTAAACGCTCGCTGTGGGAATAGATCCCCTTCCCTTCTGGAGCAGGATCCCCTTTCTGCAACTCCGTGACTTCGCCGAATACCAATTTCCAGCATGAAATATGTACTTCGATCGCAACACACTTGCCATATTTCGTTATAACCGGTCTTTTCGCCCCCCCCCCCCCTTCTTTTAATCTCCCCTCCTCAACATCTTCCAATGCAACAGAAAATACAGGCGTTGAAAGTCTGTTCTTCGATAAGGTCCCCCCCCCCCCTATTACGCCATGATTTATCGGATTCCTTATCGGACATAACCCCCTCGAATTTTCTGCATCCACTTCACTTAAGTAAAGGTTTCTCGCAATTTTTTTCTTCTTCTTCTTCTATCCCCACTAGGGTACCATCCCCATCCCCTAATCCCCATCCACTATCCCAATTAAACACATCATCGAATATTTTCAGAACAAAAATCATGTTGTGCTTCATGGTGAAAGGTCAGCTTTTAAGGGCACACATGTTTGACAGCTGCTTTATGTTAATGACACTTGAGAACAAGTGAACAACTACGAGTTCACGACACAAGCTGATGTCTTTGACGACCTAATGTCCAATTTACACTCTTGAAGCATCGAGCTGCCCAGCAGCCAAGAAGACAGTAATTTGCCATCAACTGACATCGTTGAACACGTTCTGAAAGCTGTTGTCAAAACTCTTAGCCATCTTCTAACTGATGTGAACTTGTACATGTAGCTAAACGTGTCACTAGATGTGGGTACAGTCACATGACCAATCGAATTCTTCAATGGAATTCAATGTTGAGTCAGTTTGAAGCTGTTAATTGACAAGGACATGATTAAATTCCATGATTAATTCCAGATTTTAAGAAAATTGTGGTGCTGCTCCCTCTTGACCTGTAACCAAAACCTTGTCTAGACCTGTAACCAAAACCTTGTCAAGACCTGTAACCAAAACCTTGTCAAGACCTGTAACGAAAAACTTGTTAAGACCTATAGCCAAAACCTTGTTAAGACCTGTAACTAAAACCTTGTTAAGACCTGTGACTAAAACCTTGTTAAGACCTGTAACTAAAACCTTGTCAAGACCTGTAACTAAAACCTTGTTAAGACCTGTAACTAAAACCTTGTTAAGACCTGTAACCAAAACCTTGTTAAGACCTGTAAACTAAAACCTTGTCAGGACCTGTAACCAAAACCTTGTCAAGACCTGTAACCAAAACCTTGTCAAGACTTGTAACCAAAACCTTGTTAAGACCTGTAACTAAAACCTTGTCAAGACCTGTAACTAAAACCTTGTCAAGACCTGTAACCAAAACCTTGTCAAGACCTGTAACTAAAACCTTGTCAAGACCTGTGACTAAAACCTTGTTAAGACCTGTAACTAAAACCTTGTTAAGACCTGTAGCTAAAACCTTGTTAAGACCTGTAACTAAAACCTTGTTAAGAATCTTACAGACATCTTGGAATGATCATCATGGACCCAAAGTAAAAATGACCAATCCGTTCTTAATCTCTAATTTTTCTTACAGGTAACAAAAGACGCCGACCTAAAAGAGGATGGGGCATACGTCAAATCTGGTCTGACTGTCAATGCGACAGAATCTGCAACTTTCACCTGTGAAGCAATTGGTAGAGAAGAGAATGCCACCACGGACACCCGAACTTTCGAAGTTTTAGTCACTCCCGTCCAAGGTAAGACCAGCACTCGAGATCACAGTTCCGAAATTTAAGTTGACCCACAAGTTTTAATCCAAATATTCCATCATCTTTCCAGAAAACCCTTTGACAACTTCTGCCTCCGGCTACTGTGCCCCTTACAACGGCGAGATCTGCAAGCCTTACTTGAACAGCACCAGCCTTATATGGTACGACATCAGTCGTGAGACTCCTGGAGGATGGCTACACGAGCAGATCACCATGGGGCTGTGGGTGGAAATGGTCCGGTCCTTGGGACAGACGTGTCGGCAGGCCGCAGAGATTCTTCTCTGCCACTATGCCTTCCCCCAGTGTGACATTGTGGCTGGAAGGTCCTTTGGGAAACCCCTGTGCAGGTGAGTAGTTCTGGGTGATGATTTTCAAAACGGTTTCGATTGATGCGGTAATTTCTCCAGGGATCCGAAGGCCGTGGTACGAAACATTGTTTTAGTCTGATCTCTGGTCAGAAACACTTTACTGGATGTGGCTTCAACCGAGGGGCAATCCCCAGCGATTTGCAATTAGGCTGAAACGGTGGTGCTACGAACGAGGATCTGATAAAACCAATTACCAAACTTCAGTGATTTATATTTGAATACGGACATAGCCGAGCATGCGGGTATCTCAGAATTGTTCACCGGTATGCTTGCGATGGAAATAAATGCAATACATTCCCTATTTGGAAGCTACTACAAATACTTGGAAAGGATTCGTAATTTGCATTTATGCTGCAAACCTTGGGAACAACGATTTGTGGATACGCGGCGCTTCGGTACTAAATAATGATCACAAGCTGATTGCCGAACAGTCGTTTAATTTGAAACATCGTGTGCTGTTGTGTTCACACATGATCTTGGAAAATAGTTTCTGGAAATGTCATCTTTATAATCAATTTCTCATCAGTTGTAGAGTTTATGATAATTTTTCATCAGTTTGTAAACTTCCTTTAACAAAAGGGTAAACACATGATCTTGGAAATGCCAGTTTATGATCAATTTCTCATCAGTTGTAGAGTTTATGATAATTTTCCATCAGTTGTAGAGTTTATGATAATTTTCCATCAGTTGTAGAGTTTATGATAATTTTCCATCAGTCGTAGAGTTTATGATAATTTTCCATCAGTCGTAGAGTTTATGATAATTTTCCATCGGTTGTAGAGTTTATGATAATTTTCCATCGGTTGTAGAGTTTATGATAATTTTCCATCAGTTGTAGAGTTTATGATAATTTTTCATCAGTTGTAGAGTTTATGATAATTTTTCATCAGTTGTAGAGTTTATGATAATTTTCCATCGGTTTGCAAACTTATTTTCCGAAAAGGCAAACACATGATCTTGGGAAATAACAACCATGAAATATCAGTTTACGATCACTTTCTCAATAGTTTTCTAGTTTGTGATCAATTTCTCATTAGTTTTCCAGTTTGTGATCACTTTCCATCAGCTTGCAAACAGTTTTTTCCACGAAAGTAAACACATGATCTTGGGAAATATCAACCATGAAATAACAGTTTATGATCAATTTCTCAATAGTTTTCTAGTTTGTGATCAATTTCTCATTAGTTTTCCAGTCTGTGACCACTTTCCATCAGCTTGCAAACAGTTTTTTCCACGAGAGTAAACACATGATCTTGGGAAATGTCAACCATGAAATATCAGTTTATGATCACTTTCTCAATAGTTTTCTAGTTTGTGATCACTTTCCATCAGCTTGCAAACAGTTTTTTCCACGAGAGTAAACACATGATCTTGGGAAATATCAACCATGAAATATCAGTTTATGATCAATTTCTCTTTAGTTTTCTAGTTTACGATCAATTTATCATTTGTTTTCTAGTTTGTGATCACTTTGTATCAGTTTGAAAACAGTTTTTTTCCACAAGGGTAAACACATGATCTTGGGAAATATCAACCATGAAATATCAGTTTATGGTCAATTTCTAGTTAGTTTTCCAGTTTATGATCAATTTTTCATTTCTTTTCCAGGTTATTATCAATTTTTCATTAGTTTTCGAGTTTATGATCAATTTCCATCAGTTTATAAACACATGATCTTGGAAAAAAGTTAGAAGGAAACATCACCTTATAATCAATTTTATCTGACTCATTGGTATAATCATATTTGTATATATATATATATATGGGATTCCAATGCGGATTCTGCAAAACAATGTAATAACATTTTGAATTAACCTTGTATTTGGAGACATACTCTTTCTTTTGAAAAGGCCCTAGACTTTGTAAAAAAAAAAAAAAAAAATCCAAACTAGCTAAGTTTAAAATTCATGAACTGCATCTTCATTTCCGTTGGACGCTCAGATCACAGAAGACAAGAAGCTCAGGAAAAACTTTTCCTGTCTATAATTAAATGGTCTGCGATCAATATCCGCTGTTCGGGATTCTGAATCTTAACACCGATTGAATTTCTAATTACAGAGAGGACTGTATCGCCCTCCGCGATCTCTTCTGCTACAACGAGTGGGCAATGATCGAGGACAACAAACAACGAGGGATTTATTTCAAGTCCAGAGGCCACTTCCGATTACCGCAGTGTGAAATCCTACCACTTGCTGGAAACTTCAGTAACCCTCCTTGTTCGCACAGCCGGCTCACCGAGATGAAACACGACGAAGTGACCAGTGCGTCCTCGGCTTATAATTTATTACATCGATGAGCATATTTTCTTCTTGTAGCAATCGCTA
Organism: Julus scandinavius; assembly: GCA_034696685.1. NCBI lineage: Eukaryota > Metazoa > Arthropoda > Diplopoda > Julida > Julidae > Julus > Julus scandinavius. The sequence continues at coordinate 934 of JAQGAE010004962.1, read as the reverse complement.
ATCCCAATTCTTTTTTTTTTCCAGCCGAGTGCATCTTCGGCAGTGGTCGTTACTACCAGGGCACAGTGAACGTCACCAAAGACGGTATTCCGTGTCAGCGATGGGACGCGCAAGAGCCGCACTCGCACAATCGTCCGCCCAAAGTCTTCCCAGAGATTAAGAACGCTGAAAACTACTGCCGAAACGCAGGGGGTGAGGAACCGCTTCCCTGGTGCTACACCATGGACAAAAAAATGAGGTGGCAACATTGCGATATTCCAAAATGCGGTAAGTAAAAAGCCAAACTCGAGATTCCAGAATGTACGAGGAAATTTGCAATCTGATTACGTCTGTCTTTTTCTTGTTCTCTCTCACTAGATAATTCCACTCTGAATCTCAATGTAGAGGTTCCTTTGGACGAGGGCAGGCGTTCACGGAATGGGTCCTACAGTTGGTTAACGCCCACTTTCATACTTGTGCTAAGTTCAGTTGCCATAACTGCGTTGGTAGCCATTCTGCTGGTATTTCTACTTTGCCATCGCCTTTACAAACATCGCCTGGGGTACAATGCAACACCGACTCAAGATGTTGAGATCGACTTGGACAAACTACCCAGCAACCTGGCTTACCATCACATGGCAGCCAAGCTCAATCCTAAACTGGAAGCGCTGGAATATCCCCGTAACGATATCATCTATATAAGGGACATTGGTCAAGGGGCATTCGGCCGAGTTTTTCAGGTTAGACCACAAATAATTACACTGTCACAAAGGTTTTTTATCACTTTTCAATATGATTTGCTGCACAGCTGCCTCATTAAGAGCTCGTGTCTTCTTTAAGGTGAATCACAACCTTATCACCTTCAATGGGTGAAATTTTAAAACACAATTCCAGCCAAACCAAAAGAGATTAAATAAAAACAAAAATTGTTTAAAATAGCTTGATAAATCAGCAA
>JAQGAE010004961.1:0-11931 GCA_034696685.1 Julus scandinavius | reverse complement strand
TTTTTATTTAATCTATTTTTGTTTGGCTGTGAGTGTCGTTGCAAATTTACCCATTGAAAAGGATAGGGTTTCAATCCCCCTTAATGGTTGATACTTTCCATACCTATATGGTGAAAACTTAGCTGTATACTACATTACGTGTCGACCATTGCGGTTGTATGCGGTTCATGCATAAGGTACAATCTGGCCTATTATTGGCGAAATATGGTCCATACATGGCTATTCATAGCCCCTATTTGGCTCACATATCTATATTAAGTCGTAATAAATATTTCCCATAGCTAATCTAGCCTTTGGAAGGATTTTAGCAAAATATTGAGCCATGGGATTACTGTATTTAAGCAAAACCCAGGTAATTGCATTAACAGATTAATTGCACATTTCGGGCTTGCCGGGTCGTTGTGCAATTAAGCTGGTTCGACTGTATCATCAGGCTTTCGTCTAAATACTATTCATCCTGTTACCTGTAATGAAACGATAGACATGTGATAAGTATTCACTAAGCCTGATTCACGCTTGGCAGCATAACAGGGGTGTCATTCACCAGCTGAGCTGCCAAAGCCAAAATATGAAGGCTGAATCGTAAACATTATTGCTATCATAGAAATAGAAATAAATATGCTAATTAAATTGCCACTCGATCGAATCACTCAAGGTGAGCATAAACGGTGTGTACATGTTATATGAAAAGTTTTGAAGGATAATCCAATTTTAGAAAATTACGCATAATGAGTCCACAAGGATGGTTCATTCTACTGTACGCATAGCCGTTTTCAATAAAAAAATTACCGAATATTTCTTTGAATTATGAGCAAATGCAGAAATAATTTAAAAAGAATTTTGAATTTAAACGTTTCTTTGGAGTAATTCTGCATGAACGTCTCATTTTGAGAATCTCACAATCATAAATCTATTTAAAAAACATGATCAACATGATCACGTGGGCTTTATAAGTTCTCGTAAGATGATTCATAGCCGTTAGCCGTTACACTTCTGTTTCTTCGCCACTGCTGAACTTAAACCGAAAATAAAGATAAACCTACATCAAAACACGCGTACCATCTTAATTTTGAACGTTTATGATTTGAATAATCACCAACTTTATTTATTTAAAAAAAAAGCCATTATGGACGTCGATTAATGATGGTATTTTTCATTTTTTTGATTTTATGTTTGACTTTTAAAGGTTAGTGAAAGGGGAAATGGACACCAGAAGAAATGTGTCCCCAGTCCCAAATGTACTTGAATTTTTTAAACCTCGAAAAAGTCTGAAATTAATTATGCCTAAATGTGTGTTAAACACCAATTTTATATACTATATGCTGGAATTTCCACATCGAGTTCAGGAAATTTCCGTTAATCATAAAAATCTGGAAAAATGTCGTGGAATAAGTAGCGAAGCGTATGTTTGGAAATTTATAGGCTTTTTTATGTTTCAACAATTTTCTGGACAACTCACTTTAAAAAAAATTAAGGACGTCCATGAGGGGGGAAGGTCTGGGCTAAAATGGACAGGGGTGAATTTTTAAAAGAATTTCGTGGACGTTCTCCTTGAATGACCCTTTACAATACAGAAGTATATTCATTTATAAGTGGTGTACTAGTGTTAAATAATAGGTAAAGTTGACATTTTTGCGCAGGGTAAACATTATGTTTTGTGTGTATTCCCCCTCCTCACTACCCCATATGCTTTGAAAGGTAAAAATTTATTTTTAAAAAAGGGAGGGGTGCAGGGCAATACAGGATCGAGTAAATACAGTATGCCACACAAAAATTATTATGGCAATAATATGACGTGGAGCCTTCATTAAAAATCTCAACCATGACGCTTTTCCGCACGTGTAGGGGTGTTGAGTCAGAAAAAGGGTTTCCAACACTTCCGAGAACATGTCGACCGCTACCGTTCTCTAGTCAGGCTCTTTCTATTACTCAGCCATCGTCAAACAATGTGATTCACCGCGACCCGTGCACCACCTGTGCCAACACGGCGTTCAGATATTCCTCCGCCGTCGTCGTCATCGCTCCGTGGCGCTAACCCTCTCGCGCGTCAATGCTGACGTCAATGGCCTCCTATATAAGCATTTCTCCCCGCATCAGCCCGCCAAAACCGCCGCATCCTCACGTCAGTCAAGACTGCAGAAACGAGGACGTACGCCCGACTTGACATTGCTGACATTGCGCTCTTTTTTTTCTTCAAAAATTGTATTCTCCTCTCCATCGATATTCGACGGTGGCGCCCTCTCGTTCTGGACAGCCGCTAATAACATCGACCGGAGGCCGCCGTCAGATGCATAAAGACGCGTGTGCGTGCCAGAGGGATCGTGCCGCGGACCCCGCAGGATTTCCAGCGTCGCCTTTGTTCCGTATCGCCCATGTTGGGATGTCTGATGGGCTGACGTCGACGTACAAGCCACTGAAGCGCGACTTGGACGACAACAATAACAACGGCAGTAACAACAAAGTGCCAGCAAAGTACCAGGTCTTGCTACCTAACTGGGACGCCATGAACGGCAACCTGCACCTGGAGGCGTCTGACGCACGCGGCGTCGCCATGGAGACATCGTGCAAAACCAGCCTGCTCAACGAACAGATGCTGGAGCAGCTGAACGGCATGAGCCTGACCGAAAGGCGGCTGCCAGGAGGCCTTGCCCCCCGCATCACCCTGACCAGTGTGGACGGCGACGACGAGAGGTCGCCGGACGGCATGGCAGATATCGCCGTCGATGAGTATGGACTAGGCCCGGCGCCGAAGTTCCTCACTGTGCCCAAACTGCAGGAGGTGGGCAAGGAGCGACGGCCGCCCGTCATGGTCAAGACCGTTTAGACTGTTGAGTGTGAACCACATGGACGTGTTGCATCGGAGGACGCTGGGATGTTTCCGACATTGGGGAAAAGACGAGGACAATGGAAACTGTAGCAGGCGAACCGTTTTTGCCCTTTGTGTTTGTGTTGCTTTGTGATGGTCATTGGTCAGCTTTTCTATACCGGCCAACGACTTCAACCTATATGACAATGGTCAAGTTCACAGTCTGAGGGTGAAAATGGTTCTTGGCAACCAGCAGCAACCATGTGCGTTCACGGAGAGGTTCGGACTCGCAAATCCCTCAAGATTTGTTTAAATTTTTCCACTCGTAGACTAGACTTCAACCCCAGTTCACGCAGATTTTGTGATGGTTGGACAATGGAGAAGAAAGTTTGTGAGGGGTCGTGAATAAGAGGGGTTGTGTGTCCTCCCCCCCTCTTCAGCCAGGATGAAGACAGTGGATTGTATTTCGCGTTACAATAATGTATCATACAGTTTTTAAACCTTGGACTTAGCAACTATGTCCCAAATGTGTGGGAGCCATTGTTGAGTGTTGCTGACAGCTGACCTGACCACAAATCTCGTACACATGTAACATTTAGCGCTGATTTGAGGTGTTCGGAAAGTCTGTAAACCAATGGGATATGCCTATACTCTCATTTACAATAAATGCTCCATATGTACAATTTGTTCCACTGGTTCCAAGGTCTTTTCGAATGCCTCATCATTACCATGAAAAAATTGCACTCCTTAATTGATTCGAATTTCTGTGTTTTGGCAAGGAGTAACTGTGTTCATGTTACCCATGTGTCCAAATAACTCGGGTTTTTCGCATTGGCATCATCGCTTTTGTTTCCTGCTCTTTGGTTGCCTCAAGGGCTTCTTTGATTTTGAGGCGTTGGGAGTTAGGGCAAAAGTGCTGATGCATCATTGTCGTCATAAAATTCAACTTCTGGCAAAGGGTGATCTCACTCCTATATATGCTAACGGCACCATAGTAAGTGTTGCAGTAATGCTATATTTAACAATGGAACCTGTCGAATTCAAAAGTTCAACAAAGTTGTATATGATGCAATGTTTCAAGGAATAACTGATGGTTAAGTGCTGGTTTGGAAAACGTGCCAAAAAAGTATCACTCGATCGTTGAACGCTATTATTCGTTTTTATTTGTTATGTCGATACCAGAACTTGCATATAATTAGCCTTATTGCTATCCAACACCTCTTGATGGCATAATGTGCCTGTCAGACCACTTGCAGATAAAAAAAGGATGGGGCCATTTTGGAGAAAAAAAGCATCATGAACTAACTAGTAAGGGGTGTTGAATTAAAATATGGCTAATTATAGTTTTGCAATAGAAAACGATATTGTAAAGGGCAATGTTGCAGTTTGTAACAATATGATGTTCGAGATTAAGTTGACTACATTCTGCGAAGTTACTAACCATGGTGGAGTACATGGTCTTTCAACATAATTCAATTTAATCCCAGTTCTTACAAATTTCAACCTTGTTTTCTCTTCTTCTACATAACTACGCTCACGTATTATGCAGTAACATGTAGCAGCTTGCCATGATTTTGAATTCCTGCTCTGGTACACGATTTGCCAAACATTCCCACATGAGTTAGAAAATACATACTTCATATCGCTTGTCACGGAAATGTCTAGCATGTTTTGGAATCCAACTTGTTACAAGAAAGCAATTTTGTAACAACTTTTCTTGCCATGGATTGAACAACTTCTGCAATGTACAGTTTACATTGTATTATCATAGTCCATTGAGTAGCGTTTTCTACAATGAGTTTATTGGACGTTTGAAATATTTTTCATCTATTTACAATACGCGCATTGTAATTTATTTTGACCATGACTTTACTTATATAAAATCTATTTTTAGTGATTTTTTAAAAAAAAGAAAAAGCGGTTTGATGTGAATTTGCTTTATTTCAGTTCCAAGTTGACCTCTTTAGGAGTTGCGATTTTGAAAATGAAATTATTAAGATTCAGACGTCCCAAAAATGAACTGAAACAGAATAATACTAATTGGCTTATTTTTGAAAAAAAATAACAAAATTCTGGAAACGCCTAGATAGGCGTAAACATGCTAAAATTGGACTTCACAGTCTGGCAGCGCAGCTTTTACACGAGACAGGTGGCACCCAAGGAGACGTGGGGTTGCAATGTTGGTTTGGAAACATCTCCTTGTGGAGCTCGTACTGCCGAACTGCGAAACCTCACAATTGCTAAAGATTTCCGTGACTTCCAAACTTCACAAAACTGATTTACTGCAGTCTGCAGGAGGAATACTCTTTCGTGCAGTGCTCCAGGTCCCCTCAATCACCAAACGCCAATTTACAGCATGATCGTACAAAGAATTTATTCCTCTTAATTTTTTTTAAGTTGATGGCAACTAAACCAGTTGTGCAAGACAAGCCAATGTACATGGTGCACATTGGTTCGTTGTGGAACCCTTCGTTTGCAAGGAGTAGAAGCATCCCATCTACCCTTGGCCAATGGCAACTCGTCTGGCAATGGCTCCCGCGTGTTCTCCCTTCAGCGGTAATGCACGTGTCGTAAAACCTAGACCGAATAAATATGCAATGGACGCAGTTGAACTAATCGATGCGTCGCCTAGTTTTCAGTAGCTTACTCAAGGTCGACGCTGATTTTTCGTTGGGACCACCCCTTAGAACCACATCGGTACCCAGAGAGCTAGTGACGTGTTCTGGAGAGAATATTCCACAGTGATTTCTACAGTCCCCAATTAATGCTTCCATAAGTGTTTTTCAATTCTGGATGGTCGGTGGCCAGGTATATTTTTTTGAGCGTCTAATAAAATGGCGCTGCTAAACGAACCACTTCATCCTCAAAGGACTCAATCCATTTTTGAGCTCAATATTTCAATGCGTGTGCGTCTTTTTTCATTCCTCTTTTAACTCGTGGCTTCACGTTGTAGCGAGATTCCCATGCATTGGGTGTCTTTAAATAGGTGGCTGGAATGCCATACTTTGACTATGGCACTCCAGCCGCCTGTTTAATTGTACCTATTTACTCACAGCGCTGTAAACTCCTTTGCTAGCGTTACTCTTAACGCATGTCAGTGATTTCACTGATTGAGTTTTCGTGTTTGAAAATCGCCTATGACAATGTGGGTGTGTAAACTGACTTGCGATGTGTAGATATCCTCCAAATATCCTGTATTTTTACAAACCATGTTTCCAAACTTTGTGCGAATTTCCAAATAAACTCTAAGAAAATTTCACGTTTGTGTTTGTCATGATTGTATTTCAACTTGGTCTGTTTGGGTATGGACTGGGGCCGCAGATGATGCTATCGTGTAGGACTGCTGTTTTATGAAATGTTTTTGTAAGCCGTTTCACAGCCGTTAGCCGTTACACTTCCGTTTGTCAGCCGCTGTTGAAATAAAAAACTTTAATATCGAAAACAAAGACGTCAGAATTCTTCAGGAAGTCTTCTTTAGAACAAAATTCGGATAAATAAATTACTTTTGGAAAATATTTCCCATCTGGTTTTTATCTGTGCAGGAAGTTCATTTTTAAGCTTTAATGGGCTTATAAAGACTTGTTAGAGCGATATACATTGAGTTAAGGCTTTACAGCCTTCTTTGGACTGATTAAAAACGTTGGCGGAACGTTTTAGTATGTAATACAAAGATTAGCAATAGCACAGTCTCATTTGTCCAAAATATACTGGAAATAAAATTAGCATACGTATATGGTACCATCTGCAGGCAATTACCAGTACATTTTATAAAATACTTTAGAGGCTTTACCGCCTTCTTTTGGCAGAACATACATGTAATATGTAAAGATTAGTTTAATGGTCAACCTCGAACTATACAAAATATACTGGAAATAAATTTTATGTACTTGGCACCATATTACCAGTACATTTTATAGATATTTCAGAATAGCTTTTTTAGTTTCAAGGCTTCGTTTGGGGTTTATGTTCGTTTATTTCGTAATAAATGTAGTATGTATATTTAAATAGCTGTAATGCAGAATGATTTCCGAAACTTGCAATTTGTAGTTTTATAATTGGTTTCACAATTTCGCAATAACAAGTAAATAGGATTTTATTCGTTGATCAGTGATGACCTGATAACCTCCCATTTTAAAGCAATGGATGATGTAACTTTAACTTTAAATAATGATCCTTGACAAATATTGGGTGATATTTGAGATTATCTACATGTACATTTTGAAATATGGACTATGAAAAAGAATCGAAAACAAATTTTCATAAAAATAATGCTGATCGCGCTGTAAATTTAAAACTGTAGTTTTTAATGCTAATCATTAAACATGTTTAGACTATTCTAATTATGAGTTTGTTTAGTTAAGCAGTTTTGGAAGTCAATTAAGTTTGAGTCAGTCATGGTAAGTGAAGATAAGATTGGAAAAAGTGCATTCTTTAGTATATCAAAGTTGTGTTTAGGATAAAATACGACAGTATAAATTTATTTGGAAAACTGCCTGCTTCATTTTGAGTGCATTGTACGATTCGTATGAACAGAAATATTGTGCTTTTACTATGTTTTTGGCATATTTTACTTTTGGTGCAATCAATTAGGCCACCATCTGGCATGCAATGAAGGTCTGAACATAAATCTCACAGAGCATGATGGGGAAATCCCAGAGATAAAACCCTTGTTCAAATTTGGCAGCTATACATACACTGTGCGATCAAAGTATAAATCATGCATAATTATAGTTTGTTTGTTCTCTGGTAAAACACAAGGACATGAGCAATTTGTGGCAAAACAATTCAACGAATTCAAAATGGGCCACAAAAACGTCCACTTTTTAAACCATACACTAATTCCGAAATAATGATTAGATATGCTGTTATTGTGAAACTATTTGTAAGATAATACAATATGCGAAAACTAACTACGAAACACAATAATATACTTTATAAACGAGATAACGATGATATATTTTGATGTTAACACTGCATAAATGTAAAAAATACGTAGAATTAACCTAACAAATACAAACATAGACAAAGCTTTAATTTTCAGTAAATGTTTGATAATGTTACCATTGCATTTATCGAAATATTATTGTGTTTTTCGAATTATGGGAATGTTGAAGGGCAGGGTAAACCAAAAAGATAATGCTTTTAAAGTTTACAAAAACCTACTGAAGTTGTTTCCAGACAAATGTTGGAATAGTTTCTCTAAAAATTGGCCACCAACTTGTTCCTGCCTTTCTATTTAGTTTTTCTGCCTCTCTATTTATTTTTTTTAGCCTAACTTTCTAAGTTGGCTCATTTTTAAGTTTAGCTCATTTTAATTGTCGTTAAATAAGTGCAAATACATAAACAGACACATTAATAAGTACACACAGTATTACATATTTCCCAAATTTAACCTTTTTTTTATTAGGTGATTAGTGATTCAATGGTCCAACCTTTTTTAGCATGAGTTGTAGGCATTTAAGTGCAATGCTGGAACCGTCACAAATCTTAGTAAAGTATCTAGCTAAAGCTCACTTTTTCTTCTTTAAAAAATGCAATAATTAATTACGGGTAGATTTGCCAACATTTTCAGTACATGTGAATCCCAGGAGATAAAGTTCTCAGAAATTATGGTGTATCACTGTCATATCTAAAGCTGGCACCCCTAGTCAGGTCCGGGCTCTCATTTGAATGTAGTTTGCCATTCTCTGTTTACTATGAATTTTGTATTATAATATCTAGTATATATGTATATAGAAGGAACCATCCTGGTTGACCTTAATTATTTGGCTGCCCTACATTTAGCTTGGCAATGCTGCAGAAATCAATAACATAGAAGTACAGGCCTTTTTACCCTCCTAAATAATACATGTACAGAACAAGCCTATGCATGTGTTGAACGATTTACACGATATTCTCCATTGAAAAACAAATACCATTATGACCGTTGCTCGTACTTATTACAAAGGGACATTATTCTATTGTGAAAAATAAGAGCAAAGGTTTTTCAGTTTTTCAGTGGAAAATACCGTGGAAATCGTTTGGTCTCCAACATAAGCATAAGCAGTACAATTTTGTTATTGCATACAGCTGTACTTGTTTTGTTTCATTTATTACATCTACAACCAACAAAACCCAAACACGAGTCTTATGTAGATACAAGTATATATACGCCATATAATATTACTGCACATGCATGTTCAGAAAGTTCCATAAAAATCCAACGTCAATAACCTTTGTGACAGACCAGAACTCACATATGTTTATAGGTTAATTATTGAAAAGATTCCACCTTGTTATATACATGGTGTTGATGATTTATATTCATTGATGTTTGTCTGTTGATACAATGAAACAATTTGTAGTGGAAAACAGCCGAAATACTAAACAAAATAGAATTCTAAAGCATGCAAAGAATAAAATTTCAAAATGCAATGGAGCTGAACAAATATTTTAAAAATTAGGATTTGGCTGTCTAATTTCTGATTTCAAAAAGGAAAAAAAAGTATAACTTGCTATCAATTAAATATTTCTTTCTGAATTTAATTGTTGGCCTTTAGTTGCTAATATTTCGATTTGTTAATTGAGGGCCGGTTGTACCAACAAAGGTTAAATAAAGGTTAGCTAACCTAAGGTTATATAAAACCACGAGTTAACCTCAGGGTTAGCCTCATTGGTTTTCCTCAAGTTAACCAATGGTCAACTGTTAACTTCCTTTGGTGCAATGCTATAGTTACCTCACGGTTAACCTTAGGTTTAGCTTAACCTTTATTGGTGCAACCGGCCCTAAAGTACGATTATAAGGAATTCTGGATTGTGTTCTTTGGATAAGGTGCATGGTTCAGGTAGGATGAAATTTGTCTATATATGTTAGGGCAATTTCCAATATAAATGGTTACCCGGACGTGACCCCAAATTTGCTACTGGAACCCCCTTCCTAGAAAATTCCTGAATCCGCTTATAATACATTTTAACCATCATAAGGTCAATGCTATACAACTAATATCGCCCCCTTTCTAAGGCAACTGGCCCTATATTTTGCCCAATGTTCAGCGATAGGATTCATAAGAAGTTGGCAACTTGCCTTGCAGTTGTACAAAAACAGTACAAGTGCAGCTGTATTAAGCATAAATGCATCAGCTCTGGCTATAGAGTGATGTAAAGCTCCCAAAAAAGCAGCAAAGCATGATTTCGGATGCCGGTATAGTGCACATTCTGCAATGTTTTTGCATGAATTTTGCTCTTTCCATGCAGTTGTGTTAAGTGGCACCATACTCCCGCAAATATTCCATTATAAACCTTGGCCATCATATGTACATAAAGCATCCTGTGAAATAAGCCTCATGCATATTCTATTGTGTGTATATACAAGTACGTGTATACAAACGTCATAACGCCAGATATAGGTTCTATGTGCACCCCTCCTGAGAATTACAAGTACATTTTCTGTAGATTACAGGTCATTTATGCATTTTTAGAATACAAGAGTATAAAAAACATTCTATAACTAGCAACATGTTTGAGCATCATGATTGAGTATACAGTTATAAGTTTATATATTTACAATTAGTTGCCGAATGGGTCTAAAGATATATAGGTTACCACTTACCAGTATACAAAAGAAGCCTTCCCATGCACTGTATAAGGTTATCATTTAATTTTTATACGAAATAAATACAATTTAACAAAAATGCATAAGTGCAGAAACGATACAATTAATTTGTTTGAGGAGTATTAAAAGCTATTATTAGGCTACTTAAGGGTCATTAACATGATTAACATATTATCTAATGTTTAAGGGGCTCACTTTATCAGGGGCTTCTTGCCATCTGACAGGGTGACACCCTGGGCCCCTGGCCAGTCTGCCTCTGAGTACAACCTTGAAACAGTCTTCCTGGAATGGATTTGTACAAATTTGTAACAGTCTCTAGCGGAAGTGTTTACCAGTCTTCCTATATTTATTATAAAATCCTATGTGGAATTAGTTGGGATGCCTGAAAACATATAATTTGTAGTATGTAATTACAATAAATTAGATGTTCGTATATGCAATTTTCCAAAGCTTTCGACCTTGATGCTGTTTACATCAAAACTGATTATTTTATTTGGCCAATTTGTATGTCGTCTGTTGAATGTTTTGTATATCAATTGATTTGGCAAAAAATGCATGAAGAAATTGTATAGCCGAGGGTATTTTTGGATATTTCATGTTGATGAATGATACCTAGTTTTTTCTACCTTTTTTCCAAATTCGGATTGAGCTATTTAAAAATCTGGGATGCACTCGTGCAATTCAAAATCAGCAAAGTTATGAAAGCAAATGACATGTATAGCATTGATATTTCAGCGATGCAAAACATTTACTGAATATGCAATGTACTGGCTTGTAAAATAAAATATACTCGACTTGTAGTATAATAATTCGCGCTAAATAAGTGACGTTAGCACATCTGTTCATTAGTTGATTCCAATATATTCGACTGTGCACATGTAAGACTTATTAAGATAAAGCAGTATGAACAATATGTTATTATTAAGTCAATGACACAGAATTTTTAACACATTTTCTTCCCGTTACCATGCAACGATAACTTTGTTAGGTTTTGCCAATTTTAAGATATCGTGTTTTTCTTCTTCTATGGAGTATAACTAATTATAACATGGAAACAATTATCAAATTTATTTATTGGTACAAGGTTATAATTTAAAACTTTGTATTATGTTTTGCCCAGAAATCTTGTTTTGCCATATATAGATACGCCAAAGCTAAATGGGGAAAAAGTTACTATTTGAAACAATTTGGAGAGAAAAAATGGACGTCCTGCCCTGATACACATAGGCCTACATGTATTTACTTCCACTTTGCGTTGGACATTAGACTAATTTTAGTTTATTATTAGATATGCATTGGTACCATGTAGTATAAAGGTGCGTTTCCACGTGAGAACGTGAGAGAAACTCTCGAAATGCTCTCCATAGCAGTTCTTAAGGTGGATTTCAACCCTATCCCTTTCAATGGGTAAAATTTGAAACAAAAAGAGATTAAGGTGAATCACAACCCTATCACTGTCAATGGGTGAAATTTTAAAACACAATTCCAGGCAAACCAAAAGAGATTAAATAAAAATAAAAATTGTCTAAAATAG
>JAQGAE010004960.1:0-11931 GCA_034696685.1 Julus scandinavius | reverse complement strand
TTGGTTTTCGAGATTTTTATTCTTTCGAGATTTTGATTTTCGATGTTTTTTGATTCGAGATTTTTTTTCCGAGATTTCTAGAAATCAAACCATGGTTTCTGGAAAATATTTTGCATATCTCATAGTATATCTAGTGCCAATGCCATTTCTTAGAAATTGTATTATAATATCCATAAAAAGTCCATAGAAATAAACCGGATGTTGAATTAATGATCCTCTCTATATTCTTAATTTTTTTCTGTATAAGTTGGAACTTTTATATTTATATTTAAAGCGAACTTAATTTCAAAGTACATTTACGTTGTTGTGAATATTTCATGTTTTTTCAAATATTTTGGCACGTTATGAGAGAATAACCCTAGTTTATTTGGCTCTGAAGCCGTTACTTGGGGGGATATATTTGCGTTTTGATGGAGGGTTGTTTGGTTGCTGGCTCTTACATATGACGTCGTTTCCCTTTCCTGTCCCTATTTTTGCCTTTTGCTTCATTTGCTTCTTCATTGGAAATGTCCTCAAGTGCGAAATCTCATTATGGTTTCGTTGATGGACTGAAGAGTGTGCTGACCATTAAGCGGAAAAGTAGATCATGATGAAGTGGAACGTTATGGAAAGAAGGGTCACCTTAGCTATTTAAGCCCTAGTAATGTTCATCTTTGAATTTATATTGGACCACCAACACCTCATTTGGTTAGCCACAACTGCTTTTTACGCACCCACAATAACAACTACTGACCTACTTTTCGTTTTGGCCTCATGATGTTAGACGCTTTTTTGGGGGAGGGGAGGATCTTGCAGGGATTTGACTATAGTTAAGGTCCTAATCAAATTTTCCAGGGTGGAATAAATTACAATATGGACGATCAAAAGTTGAGAATATAAACTTAAGGGCCATTCAAAAAGGACGTCCTCAAGAGAGGGGTAAAAGGGGGTCTGCTGGTATGTGAACAGGGGTGAGGAGGGGGATAACCATTATGGGGCCATTCAAGAAAGACGTCCTCGAGAGAGGGGTAAAGGGGAGGGCTGTTGGCATGTGAACAGGGGTGAAGGAGGGGATAACCATTATGGGGCCATTCAAAATGGACGTCTTCGAGAGAGGGATAAAGGGGGTGGGGGATTCTGGAATGTGAACAGGGATGATAGAGGGGATAACCATTATGGGGCCATTTAAAAAGGACGTCCTCGAGAGAGGGGTAAAGGAAAGGGGGGAGATTCTGGCATGTGAACAGGGTGATAGAGGGGATAACCATTATGGGGCCATTCAAAAAGGACGTCCTCGAGAGAGGGGTAAAGGGGAGGGCTGCTGGCATGTGAACAGGGGTGAGGAGGGGGATAACCATTATGGGGCCATTCAAGAAGGACGTCCTCGAGAGAGGGATAAAGGGGGTAGGGGAGATTCTGACATGTGAATAGGGGTGAGGGATTGGATAACCATTATGGGGCCATTCAAAAAGGACGTCCTCAAGAGAGGGGTAAAAGGGAAAGTCTGCTGGCATGTGAACAGGGATGAGGGAGAGGAAAACCATTATGGGGCCGTTCTAGAAGGACGTCCTCAAGAGAGAGGTAAAAGTGGGGTCTGCTGGCATGTGGACAGGGGTGAGAGAGGAGATAACCATTATGGGGCCATTCTTGAAGGACGTCCTCGAGAGAGGGATAAAGGGGGTGGGGGAGATTCTGACATGTGAACAGGGGTGAGAGAGGGGATAACCATTATGGGGCCATTCAAAAAGGACGTCCTTAAGAGAGGTGTAAAGGGGGGGGGGGTCTGCTGGCATGTGGACAGGGGAGAGGGAGGGGATAGCCATTATGGGGCCATTAAAAAAGGACGTCCTCAAGAGAGGGGTAAAGGGGAGGGGGAAATTCTGGCATGTGAACAGGGGTGAGAAAGGGGATAACCATTATAGGGCCATTCAAAAAGGACGTCCTCAAGAGAGGGGTAAAGGGGGAGATTCTTGCATGTGAACAGGGGTGAGGAGGGGATAACCATTTAAAGGGGGTCTGCTGGCATATGGACAGGGGTGAGGGATTGGATAACCATTATGGGGCCATTCAAAAATGACGTCCTCAAGAGAAGGGTAAAAAGGAAAGTCTGCTGGCATGTGAACAGGGATGAGGGAGAGGAAAACCATTATGGGGCCATTAAAAAAGGACGTCTTCAGGAGGTGTTAGGGGGTTTTATGGCTTGTGGGCACTATGTGGACAGGGGAACGGAGGGAGGGGATAAAGCCATTATGGCCGTCAACTAATGATGGTATTTTTCAGTTTCTGGATTTTCTGTTTAATTAAGTTTTAAAAGTCAGTGAAAGGGGAAAATGGACACCGGAGGAAATGTTTCCACAGTCCCAAATGTAGTTTTTATATTTAAAACCCGAGGACGTCCTTTATGAACGGCCCTTTATGGAAAATCAAAAGTAGAAAATTTAGCCTTATATAATTAAGTTGGAAACATGCAGTAACTGATAGATTTATTATAACCCTCACAGGATATCTAACATTATTCTACTTGGGTTAGTGATGTCACACAAATTGATGTAAATGTCTATCGTAAATGTTTTCGATTTTGTGGGACGTGCGTGAAAACAAAATTCCCTGGTTATTTTACGTGTTTTGAAATGTCACGTCTCTTCTACTTTTATTCAGACAGCATAGCAAACACCATTTATTTTTATTGATACGTAACCTGGGATTTTAGACTTAGTGTGGAATATTTTGAAACTAACATGTCCCCTGCTTTTCTTGTGTCCTAGCAATAATAAATCCCCGTGAAAGGAAGGAAATGTAGGACACATTCAGCTGTACACATATATATATATATATATCATATCGATTTATTTGAGTCGTAACTCTAGGCTTGATTTACAAGTAAGACAAAAGCTAAGACTTTGATATTGGCTGTGCTATCAAATTTCTCATGGGACTCAAGTTGGAGATGATTGCGACATTGCTCTTAAAATTGCATCTCTTCGATCGTAATATCGCCACTATCACATCCTGCATAAAAAATGATCGCGCTGTAGTATAAAAAGTACCACTTGTTGACACATTTCCTATTTAAAATGTAAAATTTAACATGTAATTGTAAATTACTTCCAGTGTTGGGCAGTAATTGAGTATACTTGGAATGAATTTGAGAAAGGAGTAACGAGTAAAAGAGTACCGACTACAAAGAGTAATTGAAATACAAAATGTACAAAAGTAATTGAATGCTAATGTACTCAAAACGTACGAGTACAATGCACTATATTACTAAAATGTACTCACGATGGGTGATTACGAATGTCCTCGAGTATTAACGTTATCTTAAATTATGAGTACCGATGTAATCGAGTATGAATACAAATACTTTTAAATGAGCAATTGAGTCGCATTTAATACATTTGAGTAACGAGAATGAGTAACTTGAAACGAGGGTCATCCTAAAAGTTAATACGAACGTATCCTAATTATTACATTTCAGTAGTATTGGACTCATTTCTAATTATGATTCTTTTGTTATCGGATGTACTTGTTCTATTTTCCCCTTAACTCTTAAAATTTTGCTAATTTTGAAGAGGGTTTATTTTGTGTACTCATATTCATGAAGACTTTATTAAATTTTAATTGTCTCTGCTCGTCATAAAACCTAAGGTGTTTAAAATAAATCGAGTTCCCTAAACGATACTTTCGCGATCCACCATACTCGTACTCAGTACTCATAGCCACGAGTACAAATTATCCCAGTCTGGCTATGATACAACTCATACTACGGAGTATGGTATTCGCATAGGTACTCGTAATCAATACTTTCGAACATGAGTACAAATTTGCACAAGTTTGAATATTACTCATTTCATGCGACTACCGATTACACGTACTCTACTCGTACTATAGAGTATGATTTCACCGCACTCGTAATCAGTACTCCTACTTCTGAGTACAATTTGCCTAAATTTGTTGATCTTAAAACCGAAAACATTTGAAGAGATGAAAAGAGAAGCCAAAGTTTGACTTCATATATACTAATTGTGTTGGTGATACCATGGCAACGACATGAACTCCTCTCCTCGTATTAAACCAGTGTGAGATATATAAGATTTGTTTCTTAATTACCTCGTCGTTTAGAGCTATTTTTTTACAGGAAACCAATTTGTAGAAGTATTTCAGTACAGCAGGTGTTACTCAAGTCGTTGACATGGTAAATTGTAAAAAATGCCATGGAGAGAGCATTACCACGAAGGATGTTGGCACCTTTCTTTGATATATATTCAGTGGATGATTGTAGCTGGGCCTAAATGTAGTTATTATTCTGTTCATTATAGTTAATGCCTTAGTGGTAATTTCCAGTTCAATTACTGTGATTTACTGCTTCATCGACTGTTGATTTCCAGGAGTTGTTAAGACAAGCAATAAATATCACAGTGAATTATCAAACATTTAAGCATTGGCCATCATTGCAACTAAAACCAACCAACTGCACTTAGGGTTAGTTGGTTTCAGTTGATTAAGAAATTATTGGTACCAATTTCTTCCCTATCAGAAGTTTGTGAATTGTTAATTTATGCGATACACTGTGAGTCATAAGAAAGTAGAACCCTATAAAAAAAACACGTCACAACTTGGTGAAAAATGCTTCGATTTAAATGAAATTTGGCACTTACGTAGAACAATTGTGTATGTACAAAAAACATGTTCCGGACATGCGACAAATCTCGGATTTGTTCCCCAACATCCATAAAAATCCTGGAAAATACGTGCATAATTCAAACAAAAAAAGCACACCGAAAAAATTGTTCCTAAAACTAAAAAGACATTCGTTCCATAAACCGTGGAACATCTTCACGAGAGTGGAACATTGACACGTGCAGAAGGAATGGCGCGCACGCGTGCTTCGGTTTTTGCGGCACGTGCCAAATGTTCCACTCTCGTGAAGATGTTCCACGGTTTATGGAACGAATGTCTTATTAGTCTTAGGAACAATTTTTTCGGTGTGCTTATTTTTGGTGAATTCTGCACTTATTTTACAGGATTTTTATGGATGTTGGGGAATACATCCGAGATTTGTCGCATGTCCGGAACATGTTTTTTGTACCTACACTATTGTTCTATGTAAGTGCCAAATTTAATTTAAATCGAAGCATTATTCACCAAGTTGCGATTTTTTTATTGGGTTCTACCTTTTTATGACTCACAGTGTTGTTTTACAAATCGCCGAATTTCCTATTACCTTATTTTACATTTCACAAATATGGAATCAAACATGGTGATTTGCTACCAAATTCTATACATATATATTTCTGGCGCGTAAACATGACCCAGTTTATGAGCAAGATGTTTCCTCACCCCCACATGCAAAAACCTAAAACCTCAATATCGTTCAATATTTCCGTTTTCGTCTTGTGTTTACAAGATAGTGGCCATCTTGTCTGTTTAATATCTTCTTAGATGTATATCTGCTCTCTTCTTGTTGTATTCTGGAAATTTATCAAATGATTAACATTTTAGTTCTGTTCTTATAAGTGTATTTCCTCGGGGGTCTTGCTTCGGGTTGGTGAGGTTTGTGATTTCAGCTTCTGTAGGGAATGTGGGTTTTTTGGGATTATGAATTGAGAATCCTCTACCTTCGTTGTGTTTAGATGTAAAAGATGTTTCCAAATGCTTTTAGGGACCATTTAATAAAAACGTCCTCAAGATGGGGGAATGAGGGCCTGCTTGGCACGTGAACAACATGTGGACAGGGGGGAGGGGAGGGGGAAAAGGGAAAAGTCATTATGGACGTCCACTAATGATGGTATTTTTCTGTTTTTGGATTTTCTGTTTTGAGTTTTAAAGGTCAGTGAAAGGGGAAATGGACACCGGAAGAAATGTCTCCCCAGTCCCGAATGTACTCGAATTTTTAAAACCTCGGGAAAGTCGGGAATTAAAAAATTGGTGTTTAACACAATTTTATGCTGGAATTTCCCTTCGAGGTCATGGAAATTTCCGTTAAGCAGATAAATCTGGAAAAATGTCGTGGAATTGGCAGCGAGACGGGTGATTGGAAATTTATAGGATGGGCCTTTGCATGTTCCAATACATTTTCTGGATGTCTATGAGGGAGGGAGGAAGAGGGGAGGAGAAATGTGGTTTTATATGGACACCAGGTGGACAGAGGTTGGGGGAAGGTCAATTTTTGAAGGAAGACGTCCTTTTTGAATGGTCCCTTGTATGTTCACTCACATTTTCTGGACACCCTACTTTTAAAGAAAGCAAGGACGTCTATGAAGGGGAGGTGCTCTGAGCTAAAATGGACACCATGCGGACAGGGGCTGGGAGGTCAATTTTTGAAAGAATTTATGAAACGTCCTTTTTTGAGTGGCCCCTTGTGTGGTAAAACACATTTTCTAGACACCCTACTTTTAAAAACAAATTAAAGACGTCTATGAGGAGGATGAAGGGTTCTGGGCTAAAATGGACACCATGAGGACAGGGGGTGATCAGGTCAATTTGTGAAGAAATTTATGAAACGTCCTATTGAGTAGCCCCGTGTGTGGTAAAACACATTTTCTAGACACTCTACTTTTAAAACAAATTAAAGACGTCTTTGAGGAAGATGGAGTGCTCTGGGTTAAAATGGACACCATGTGGACAGGGGGTGGTCAGGTCAATTTTTGAAGGAATTTATGAAACGTCCTTTTAGAGTGGCCACTTGTATGGTAAAACACATTTTCTGGACACCCTACAGTTAAAAAAATTAAGGACTTCTATGAGGGGGAAGAAGGGAGGTTAGTTTAACTCCATGACATTTAATCAAATTAATTAAAGCTGATAAACGAGTGTTGGAATGAGATTATAAATCAACTAAATGTATGAAATGTATTATTAGCACGCGTGTTAGGCAAATTAATATAATGTCGTTGTCATGTGTTTTCAGCAACGTTTAGCTGTCATTGAGAATCAATTTATGACGTAGTTGTTTATGAATTTTTTTTATAGACATTGCAAAATGTCATTGACTCATAATTTAGCTCATTTTATAATACTGCGTGGTGCTCACGTATATATTTTATTGGAATTTTAACCTATTGCTGGCAAGTTTAAAACTGATTTCTGCGTGGATATAAGATTCTTGAATCAGAATTTTGTATTCATGTATATATAACGTCAGAAATAAGTCTGAAATTTGACATCGGAAGACTGTGCCAGTTGACTGCGCTCATCACACGATGATATATGCATGAGTGAAGTTTTATCTCGGTTTTTCTCTCTCAAGATTTGATGGAAATCCTGGCTTTCATCTTTGTTTGGTTTTCTTCTCCAATGATCCTATCTTCAGTATTTCCTCGCACAGTCTTTTTTTCATTTTTAGTCTACGTTTTATTTGCTTCGTGGCATAACAATCAGTCTCGTGACATTTCGAGCGAATATAATACGTCGTGTAAGTCTTACAAAATCAAAAATCTGATTTGGTTGTGCGCTTATCCGACTTATAGACGATCCCAAACCGGGTGGAAAAGTTATATTTGGACATGTATGGGACATATTTGACCATTGATGGGCCATACATAGCCATGTATGGACCATACTTGGCATTTGAAGGGCCATACATAGCCATGTATGAGCCATATTGAGCCCTTAAATCCAAAACTACTAATAATAATTGACAGGTGGGCTGAGCCCTACAATGCATGCATGCTTACCCTTGAAAAGCCATACATAGCCTTGTATGGGCCATATTTGGAATTTGAAGGGTCATATATGGAATTTAAAGGGCCATATTTGGAATTTGAAGGGCCATACATAACCATTTATTAGCTGTATTGGCCCTTGATGGAACATATTTGATCCTTGATGGGCCATATATAGCCATGTATGGATCGATGTATGGGTCATATATGGAATTTAAAGGGCCATATTTGGAATTTAAAAGGCCATTTTTGGAATTTTAGAGGCCATATTTGGAATTTGAAGGGCCATACATAGCCATGCATGGGCCATACTCGGCATTTGATGGGCCATATATAGCCATGTATGGACCATTCTTGGCCCTTAAATCCAAAAATACTAATACCAATTGCCAGGTGGATTGAGCCCTACAATGTATGTATGCTTACTTTGCCATATTTGGAATTTGAAAGGCCATATTTGGAATTTGAAGGGCCATATATAGCCATGCATGGGCCATATTTGGCATTTGAAGGGCCATACATAGCCATGCATGGGCCATATTTGAAATTTAAAAGGCCATTTTTGGAATTTGAAGGACCATATTTGGAAATTGAAGGGCCATACATAGCCATGCATGGGCCATACTCGGCAATTGATGGGCCATATATAGCCATGTATGGCCCATTCTTGGCCTTTAAATCCAAAAATACTAATACCAATTGCCGGGTGGATTGAGCCCTACAATGCATGTATGCTTACTTTGCCATATTTGGAATTTGAAGGGCCATATTTGGAATTTGAAGGGCCATATTTGAAATTTTTGTATTTTCTTACCTTGTTTTTTTCCAACCGTGAATCCATCGTTTTGAGTGCTTATTCGTTACTTTTATTTATGGATTAGTTTTAAGCTTTATTTTCCAAGTTTTTCGATATTGTCTTCTCAAACTAGTTCCTGAGGGCAGTTTGAAAAGTTGGCGTACATTTTGAGAAATAATCGATTTTTTTGCCATCACAGCTGTTAAAATTTTCTTTACACGAACAATGCTAGATGATAAATAATGAATCATGTGTTCACAATCCGTGAATTTATAATTTATCCCAAGACTTAAAACAGATTCTACATTTTCTTTTTAACGAGAAGTGTTCCCCTATTTGCTGTGTGATTAATATAAAATGGAAATTTAAAATGTTGAATTTTAAATGGAAAGCAGAAAACAATAAACCCTACTTTGAATATTTATTTTAATGTATATGCGTTATTTACGGTATTATATAAATTTGTGATAAAGATGTATATAGAGCTCATGATTTATTTTTTAAAATTTAGCATTCTCTTTAAAATTTAAACATTTTCATCGTTGTGAGCAGAGGGGCTAAATCACTGAAAACGTTTATAGCAAGGATTACTCGTATTTAAGCTTAAGTTGTTATTTATGCAAGAAGTACTGCTGCCCCAGAATTTGCCCCTTTGCTGTATAAATTATAAAGTATCACAATTTTAATATTAAAATTATTTCTCGTTATAAACACTTGATGATCTTGTCCATAAATTAACGACTTTATTAATGTCAAAGTAAGCTTTGATGAATTATTACCAAAATGACCGAAAACAATAAATACGCGGCATATTATGCATCAAATATCTTTTTTAATCTTAGCCATGCGACACTTGTAGGCTTGGTCAATATTTCTGGTAGCTTAATTAAAATGTTGAATTATAGCTGTCAACCTTACTAAAGTACTTGTATTTGGGATGTAAGAAATAAACGCCAAGAACCTAAAAAGAAGTTTGTAAGACATGCCGCATGCTTAACCCTCGCCTAACCCTAAACGTCACGTGGGTACTATCATTACCTCACATATTTGGTTGAGTCGAGTTAATTTGCTGTATTGTTACAGTGAGTTGGGCGCGATGCGGTAGACCAGCCAAATGATTGATAGGTTATTATTTATGTTAGAGAATAAGTAAGGTAATAGTTCCAACGGTGTGTGGGTGGGTATGGGTGGTGAGTGGGCCTTGGTCAAGGTTATGGAAGGGTTGGGACATGAGTATAGGAGATGATGCCAGTCGTGCGGTCTGGTTTCACATACTGGACATGGATTGTGTGGGATAATATGGTTAAATCCGTTTTTAGAGCAGAGATTATAGGGGTTAGTACGTAATTGTAAGGAGAATTTTTTTTAGAAAAAAAGGAATGTAATGGTTAAGATAAGGCTGTAGATGGTGTGGTAAAAAATTAAGGTTTTTGTATGGGCGTGCTGATGCTGTGATTTTGTCCGCAATGGAGGTGTGAAACCGCGTGGTAATGCCGCTGCCGTGGTGTTCTTTTTAAGGGTGCGGACCGCCTCCAGTGTGTAGTTTGATAAAGGATCTGGGTTGAGAGAGTTTGTGGGGAGTGTAATTGGTTTAAGAAATTTCTTAGAAGGTTGTAAATGTCGGAGGGGCGGTCAAGCCATGTGAGAAAGAGCTTAGTGGAGAGTGGACGATCTTGTTGGGGTATTTGGGCAGCGGCCTCCCACACAACCCCAAGATAAACTCAAGCCGAAGCTGGATATAAAATCCAGGCGCCACCTTTAACTGGCACCTTAAGCAGGATCTAATACTAAATTTCGAGTAATTAACCTCAATTGTACGTACTTTGGTCTATTGGTTAATTAAGTAATTAACCAATCTGACAGGACTGTCAGATGATGGCTCCCCACTAGTATAAAACTATCCGCTTGGACCATCACACCTTGTAAAATAAAGAAACTTATATACTGCTACTTTAGCTCTTATAATTTTGTATTTAAGTTATTCTCAGCCAATCCAGCTCTACAGGGAACTATTCTCAGCATGTGAGGCCTAACGGATATTCGTCTCTATCCGTAACGGTGCGTAGTTCGGCCTTATTCGAGTCCGCTATAGTATGCGCACACCCAAGAAGTCCGAACTCAATTCAGACTTACCCTCA
Organism: Julus scandinavius; assembly: GCA_034696685.1. Classification (NCBI taxonomy): domain Eukaryota; kingdom Metazoa; phylum Arthropoda; class Diplopoda; order Julida; family Julidae; genus Julus; species Julus scandinavius. The sequence goes on along the minus strand of JAQGAE010004960.1, from coordinate 1,357 downwards.
TCTAGTAGACTGTAGACCATCACCTTTGCCACCACCCAAAAGGCACTCAACGTAAACTAGGGCCTACCCACATTACCTTCAACGAACCCGTACCTAACTTGAGTCTAATACGAGGATAGTGACCACCACAGCAGTTCAAAAATATAACTGATCTTAAGCCCCGTTCTCACGATGCCACTGAAATGTCGCGTTTTGGGACACATAAAAGCAACATGGCGTACCTTTTCGTCTGCTCCGTAACCATTTTTCGTTGATTCTTATTTTTTCTAAATATTTTGTTTTACTTACGGATTGCCAAAATTTTCTATCGCAAATATTTTATGCTATATTTATTTATTTATTTATTTATTTGATCAAACAACACTCTCCGGGAGTACAGTTAATTAACATATAATCCACAGACGAACAAAAATGTAGATTCGGCATTTTCCCGTTTTTGTAATCTGCTCCATGTTTGCCACACAAACACAGGATGTTGATAATATTGTTCCCGGAACTTGAAAATTCAAATGCGAGTCGAACAGAATTCCAAACTAAATTTAAAATTAATTTCAATTAACAAATAACAAGTTTAAAAACGACACACGTGTATTGACTGCTCTTCAACGACTAAATCCCACGTTGATTCTGCAAAAATGGCCGTTCACACGGTGATAATGGCTGCTAGTGCCGCGCTGTCGTATCACATATTACAAAATTTTGATACGTGACATCGCCGAATCTATGCCGCGACGTCGGTGTCCTCGGCCGTTCACACAATGGCACTGATGCGACATTCGATGTCCTGTCGTCAGTGTCCCGACATTAGTGGCATTATGAGACTAGGGCTTAACGCTAGGCGCTCACTAACGACGTTTTTGCATGCAACTTAATGTTGTCTAAGCAAGCACTAGCGATTTTATTTACTTTTCCATTACCCAAAACCAGTTTGTCATTATGACAAACCGGTTTTTGGTGATAAAATCGCTTGAAGAATGGAACCAGTTTCAGTTTATTAGTTGCCAGGATTAAAAAGTCAGCAGTTCACGAGGTTCCATTGATACCAATGTGTTTCAATTCAGTGAGTAAATAGTTGCTTAAATAAAATCGCCAAAGCGCCTAGCCTTACTGTCGTTTGGAAAATCTCACTCCATTGTTGCCGGCCACATGATTTCTAATTGCATGCTTTTGTTTTCTGTGGATATTACTTCATTGCCTTTGGTATCTGAAACGTTGATACTTATATTTTATTTTCTAAGGGGCCATTCAAAAATTATGTCACACCTAGGGGGTGGGTGAGGTGTTTGTTTTTTGTGACAATTGTGACCAAGGGGTGGGGGGGTGGTTCGGTAATGTGACATCACACAATCAAAATTTA
>JAQGAE010004959.1:0-11932 GCA_034696685.1 Julus scandinavius | reverse complement strand
GAAACCGGCTCATAACTTTTTTAATTATTGTTAGATTTTTTGAAATTTTGCATTAAAGTACCTTTTAACATGATGATGACAAATATCTATTCAAAAAAGTTTTGGTTTAATTATTTTTTTCCTAGGGCTGAAAGGGTTAAGAAACTGTGACACAGAAGGAGCTGACGAATCCAGTGAAAAATTTATTATTTACTCCATATATGGAAACCCTAGGAGGCCAGGTGGAGTTTCGGAAAACTCCATGCAACCTGGATTCGGGGGCCAAGAAATACGATGCTTCTCTTACGAAAAATACACATCCTGGGTGATCCCAAGAATGTTAGGGGGTAAAAAGTATCTCTCAAGAAAGCCGTTGATGTCTGGAACCTGCAGGTCTTTAGTGTCAGACCTAACTAGAATGGACCTAACAGTGGAAGCCAAACAAGTGATCCCCCTACGCACGAATGAGTAACTCATTATAGATACAGAAAACTCATCAATATACAGGAATAAATTAGGTGGATCCCAGTACCCAGAATGCAGCGGATTTCAGTAGCCTTGGCCAAATTATATAAAAGGCCCAGTTTTCAACCAAAGGAGGCAGTTAAAAGAGTTGACTCTACAGTGGTCTACATACAGTCTACGGACCAGAGCTCTGGAGAGCCTTCACCAGGCTACAGCAGAGGAAACCACGGATCCATCACCAAAATAACAAGGGAGTTCGGTTCCCTTGAGTTTTTGCCTCGGAGGAAAACTACTGACTGCTGTTGGTGAGCATGAATCTTATTTTGCCCTAGAATTAGTGTTATAGTTAGGGAAAGTGTATGTAGCTAGGTATGTTAGGGTTACCCTCCTTTATGTTTAAGTGTTAAGTGCTTTATTTTAGTTGTTGATGCAGCTATGCTAGTCCCCGGGTCGAGGGGACCAGAGAATACAGAGAGGTGTGATACAGGGCTCCAACTTAGGTCCTCTCTTTTACAACATATTGATAACCGATTTACTAAACAAAAAATTTTTAAATCATGTATACAGTTACGTTGATGATAATATTATCACCAATAGCACCTCAAAGACTGATATACCTAGGACCCTTGATTCTATGGTGACTGATCTCAACGAGATGAGTACCTGGTTTGTTGATCATAATATGAGGTTGAACCCTAGTAAAACTGAAAAAATTAATATATTTAGGAGTAACTGCGAGGTGAGTTCTGTTAACGTACTGGGTATTATTTTTGACTCCCAGTTCAAGTTTTTAGCGCATTTGAGGATGTTTGTTAGTAAAATTCATAGGGTTACTTTTTTATTTAAGCGCCTTAGCAGGATTTTGTCTACCACTGAGATGACTATTGTATTAAATGCAAAGCTTGTCCCTGTTGTAAGCAATGGTATTGTTGTTTAATCATCTACTTCAAAGTCTCGTCTTATACCTGTCCGTGTGGCATATAATAGGGCTATTAGGACTGCCTACCGCCTTCCTCGCTTGTCATCCATTACTTTCGCTTGTGATTTGCATAAAGTTTTCTTTTTTCCCCTATTGTGACAGTACTCTGATTTGACAGAGTTGGGTAATGCTTTGAGAGACTCCGCCCACCCTATGCATTTGGTTAAGGACCTCCTTAGCAATCATGTTTCTAGGGCTACCACTCATCTGCAACTTCATAGTGGTTGCATGACCAGCTCATTCATTGATAATTGCTTCCCATACAGTGTTTTGTGTATGGAATGCGTTACCCCTTAGTCTTCGAACTAAGTTGTTTGAGTGCTTTGGTCTTGCTTGCTTAGCCAGGTGTAGGCATTGGCGCCTCACTCTTAAATTGTATTTATTAAGTTCCGGGTTATTGCCTTTGAGACCTCTTTTTGATATACTTTATGAATGTTTCATCATGTTGTTTTGCGTATGCTGTTTTTCTCCATTTATTGCTCTATGAGCACCACATATTGTTGTATCTGTCCACCTTAGCGTATGGACTGATAATAACGGTAGCAAATAAATAAATAATACCTCTGGATATTTGTGTAGTGTTATCTTGCTTGCATATGTTTAAATAAAACACTGGTTTAATGCTAAGTTTTGTCTACTCTGTTACACACGGACGTCACTCCATTATCTTTACCTCCAAGAGAAGGGAACAGAAACCCCTAGCGCTTCCGAGATTTGGTGCCCGGGCTACGCTACACCTTAGCTGTTCCCTGCATCCCAAAAAGTAATGTTACACGGCCACTCCCGAATGGAGGTGACCTTTTTGCAATAAGGGGGAGTGGATAACACAGGTGTTCATTGTATCGAGGTCTGTCCTAATGTTATTTCTATGGAAGCTGTCCGGGACCAGCCAAAAGTGCTCAAGTTAGGGGGTGTTCACTTTATAAAAGTGTTCAATCTGACAGGTTTCACTGTAATATGCATGTTGCCAACTATTGAATGTTCGATTTGTTTTGTGTGTTTTTGTTTAAGCTTGTCGTTTGTCGTGTTTGCGCTCTCAAACGCTCCATTGGCACGCAATTAAAAAAATCCTGGAACATTTTGATCAGCCTTCAAACACAGAGCTGGGAATTACATTTAAGTGTCTATTTACTATGGCTAAAGAAAGTGATGTATCGGCACCACAGAACTCGACCTGTCTCACCTAGTGGTTGGTGGGCACAAAAGTTAGTTGATATCATACGCCGCATTTATCGGTACACCGGCAGGTGCTTATTTATGGAGGGGGTTTGAGGGCAGTTTTGTTCCATAGCGGCTCAAATACTATGGCTAAAAAACCTTATGCATACCCTTGGGATTCACATAATCTCAAAACACTTTCCAAATGGCACTAAAATCATCTCCCACGAAACAGGCTATTATTTTTGTTTTTGTTCAATGACTACATCACGAAACTAAAACTTCAGACCCGCATATCAATTGAAATAATTCTAGATATCCGAATGCAACTACTGCCATTATCCGCAAGAGTCAATAAGTTTCGAAGGTAGCTCTAGATATCAATAATGCTTATCTGCCAGCGTGTTTTCAAAGCGCTTCAACAGTTGTTAGCCATTAATAAATCGAAATTTTTCAGACGCTTAATAAAATCAAACAATTTTAGTAGAAATTTGTCGTGTTTTTTAAAATGTATCATTTAGTCAATTTTTACTATTTTTAATAATTTCGCATCAAACTGCTTGCTTGAAAGACTAAATTTGACGTATTAGGGATTCGCTCGTGACAAATCATTATGTTAGGCTAATTAGGATATTTTCACATCTCTGAATTTTGAACAAATGGATGTAATGATGCCACTTTTGGTAACAAAGCACTATTTAAAAATATTAATTTTTTACATCGTGAGTTACTTTCGAAAGCATAGTTTTTCAGAAACTGATTTTACCATCGTTTAAGATTATTGTGATATGGAAGATTTGAAACACTGTTTGAAATCAAACATTTTCCCTTTCAAATACACTTTTCGCGCTAAGTAGCAAAATATAAGCATTTGATTTTATCTGTCCTACCGTTAAGCAGAAACAACGCCGTTCATCAGCAGTCATCTTGAGGTAAATCTTCGATCGACTAGTTTAACGAGTGATCATACCGTGGACGAATGTGGTCCTCCCATTCCTGTCTTCGGACTGCTCTTCAAGATTTTACTTGCTCCCCTGGTGACAGGAGATGTGTTTATTTTAACACTTATGTCCGATTCTGGGGTTTTAGCTGCTTTTCGCTCCCCTTTGATTTCTATCTTCACAGATTTGTTTTTCTCTTCTGTTTCTTCTTCCTCCTCTTCATCTTCCTGCAGGCAAATGTATGATATTACGGAGATGCATTGCGAACAAAATATAAACACAGTAAAATTCTCAATAATGGGGCAAACGATTTGCGCATTTTTGACAAATCTAGAAAGATTTTGCAAGATATGATACGGATTTAAAGTGTTTTGAAACAAAACTGATCATAAACTTCTCTTCGCAAAAACTTTTCGACAAATTTGGCAATTTTTACAAATATACATTTTGAAGAAAATGTTTCGTACTATTGATGAACTACACTTTTTTTTTAAAAAAAACTCCTTTCGCACAAGACTCGCATGTTGAATAAAACCTTTTGCACAAAATATTCAATTACAGAAAAGTTTTGAGGGAAAATTTGCATACAAAACTTATTGTATCTTCAATAATCTCGCTATGTTGTATTTACTTTTTTTTTTAAACAAAATTTGCATTCGAAAAAATCTTTTAAACAAACAATTCCAATAAGAGTACAACTTACAAAGGAAATTGAATTTTGAAAAGCATTTCAATTAGTAGAATATTTTGAAAATCATTACAACGTTTTGGATCAAATTTGCGTTTTGAATAATTTCAAAACTTATTTTCCCAGGTTAAAGATTTTTCCACATACAACGTTCGATTTAAATAGTCGACAAACTTCATCGAATAAAGCTCGGTTAATAAGGCATGAAAAATGTAACACTTACACTATCGTCGCAATCTTCGCAGTACCAAGTGTACCCCCTTTGTTTCGGGGATTTTTTGACCGGAGGATTTAAGCACATGAAATGATAGCATTTCTGACAATCGTCGCATCTGTCAAAAAACAACAAAGAAAAGTAATTAAAAATTTAAAAAACAAGATTCGCAAAAAAGTTAAAATGAAGTAAATGCAACCAGTTTACAATAACAGCACTAAGAACACTAACCGAACCAAATTGTCGTTTTCACCGGGCTGATTGCACTGGCAGCATTCTGTCCGGACATCTATGCTTTTCCTTGGTTTGGGAGGGTTGACGACAACCGAAGATATCCGAAGTTTTTTAGGAATTGGCTGTTAGCAAAACAGAAAAAAACAATATATATTAAAATATTGATGAGAAGACCAAATGTTAACGGATAAACAAATTTTGATGTTTGAGAAAACTTGAACGTGCGAGAAACTAGTAGTAAAAACGATTTGATTAAAACATCCACTTGAAGACTTTTTCAAGAGCAAATTCAAGAAATTTTAACAATTTGAAAACTTTTGCCTAAATTTACAGCAAAAAAAAAAACATTGGGCCGTAACATTGAAACGAAATTACCTCTATAATTTCGACATCCTTTTCCTTCTTTATCGCCTTGGGTTTTTCTATCACAATCTTTGTTTTTTTCATGTATTTCCTCTTCGAGCCTCTTCCCGACTGCTTTTCGCTATCCACGCTTGCAGTCGAAGCCACAGATGCCAGCTTTACCGTTTCGGCTTTTGGAGGCAATATGGATGGTGGAATTTTAGCCAATGAAATGACCAGCTTCGTGGGTGATGTCATCTTCGAGTTCTCCACAACTCTTTTCTTCCTCGTGGGTTTCGCTTTTAACTACGTAACAAAAAATTGATTTTTATTAACTCCAAACTGGGTAAAAAGCTTAAAAAGTTTCCTCCTTTTAACACGAAATTCTTAAATTTCGGCTCACCTTCCTCCTGGATCTCTTGCTCCTGCTTCTGGATTTTCCGTTTGATGCACCATCTTTTCCATCGTCACGTATGCTCATGACACTGCTGCTTCTACTGCTGCTGCCATCGTCACTTTCGACACTGGCCGGCGGCGTAAACTTCACCGGCTCCTTGATGTGTTCTCGCAGTTTCCTGGGCGCATTCGGATCGACTTCGTCTTCTTTCTTCTCGTCGTCGGAGGATTTATCGCACTCCGAGCACTGCCTGCAATTTTTAGAGTGCACAAAAATGTTGTACATGTTGTTCATTGACGTCTGAAAATCCTCAAGAGCAAACACGTAAGATGTCTGTGTTTCTTACCATCCTTGTAGCCTCGTTTTCTTTGGCATCCTCGACAACGGAGGATCGAGACAGCCGAGATGATAAAATAGCTGACAAGTATCGCATCGGGCCAACAAATGTTGATCAGTCGTACGTTTACAGAGGCCACATCTGAAATAGATAATGCCAAATGTTAAAGAGGTTTTTCTAATTGAAAATGTAATAAACAGATCGCCGACATGATGAACAAATAAATTATTCTACATATTCAACCGTTATAATCGTTTCTTAAAACAAATTCTGTTATCGATAAAATCGCACGTTCTTCCAAAGAATATTTAGTTATTTTTCCAAATTTACACAAACAAAAAACTAAAAAATCTTACTTATTTAAAGCCACAGAAACGTCTCGCTCGGACTTTTTCCCAGCAGTCGTAGGAGACTTGACAATCTTAGCGGGTTGTAAAATTTCTGGCATAACACGTTTCTAAAATAATCAGAAAAAAAAACTTTCGTTAACCAACCATAAATTCAAAGGGAAAACTTTGCGAATAAGTGTTAGCAAAGGCGAAAATAAAGTTTAATGACAAATACGTGCCTTCGCATCGAGTGCGATCAGTATTTTCCACAGTTTTGTACCTTGATCTCGCAGAAGATTATTCCTATTTTTCAGTTTTTCGCTCTCCAAAAACAGCTGAAAAAAAGCAGCAATGTCAAGTCGAGCAAAAAAAGAAACGCTAAAATAACGAGACAATTATTTTTCGAACGAACCTCGTCATAGTTTTTCCTCAAGTCTTTCTCAGTTTCTTGTAACGTGACGTTTTCCGAGAGTAGTTCGTCCAACTTCTTTTGCATGGAGAGCATCCTTTCGTTGCGATCTGTGATAACGGTAAACGCAACATGGCGATTAAAAATATGTACCGATAGTTAAGACTCATTGAAACGGAAGTAGTTGAAAAGTCTTTAAAGAGACCTTAGGGCCAAGGACATTTTACTGCCTTTACGTTTGCTGCCATGGCCAGCATCCATAAATATAAATCTGATAAAACCGAGAAACTGACCTAAAAAATAGCTGATGAATTCGGTGTTGAAGGCCGGAGCAATGTGCCATTTTTTCCGTATGTCAATAATCCTTTCTTCCTTCAAGGGCTGCACTTGCAGAGTCTTAATTAAAATAATAAAAATAAACAAATGACCGATAACGATGGAAAAATACCAAAAAACTCAAGATTTAAACTTACGTCGGTGTTAAGCCCCATGAGTTCAGCTTTTTTAATGAGTTTTCTGCAAGCCGAGGGACTAGTCTCGAGCAAACGAGGCATTTTCTGAGTCGGGACTACAAAAACGAACGGAAATCGGTGATTAATCTAATCGAGATCTAACGGCTGTACGGCCTCGTTAATGCAACTAAAACGAAAACATAATATAAAAATCCTCACCCCAAGCGCTAGGTTTAGAGTTCTTCGAATCTCTGTATTTCGTCTGGTGGCGGTTCAATTTCCGTATCATCCTACTCTGAAATGACGAAAGAAAAGAAAATCAATCGATGAATAACTTTGGAGTTCAGGAATTGTTCAAAAATTTGAAATTTCAATTATCGTGTTTCGGACTCCGCGGACAAAAAAAAGCACTATTAGAGTTTCTTAGGTTGAAAAACCCGCTTAAGTCAGACCTTTTCTGCGTTATCCGCATTATTGTCCTCCGTCCTCTGTTTCATCTGTGACTGCATGGCCAACCAGTTGCACCTTTTGCTCCTAACGATCATTTTGTCCGCATGCAGCTTGCAGTAAGCGAAGAAAGGATCGGCGATATCCTGTTAAGGTTAAAAATTGAGATTAAAAACACGTAAAACAGATATCGCAACAATCTATTCGATTCGAGAGAAGAAAAAAAAAGACCAAACGCGACGTAAGATCACGCAGATAAAGAGTGCGGCAAGGTAAGGGAGGGTAAACGACAAAAATTCATCGATTATTATGCGAAACATTTCGAATGATTCGTTGTCACCGATTTAACGAACGCCCGTGCATTCGAACAAAAAAAAAGTATAGCGGGGAAGGAGTCACACCTGCAGGAGGTGAAAGATGTGAAAAACTTACTCTCACCTCATCGTGCGAAGCTTCAGAAAGCAAGCCCTCTCTTTGAGCACTGTAATAAACAAAACGGACAGAGCATTAAAACTTAAAAAAATAAGAACGGCAGAACTCTGTGAAGAAGTTTTTAAGGGACATGACTTATTGGAGGGAAGAGTTATTAAAATAGAAAGCTTATTGAAAACAAGAGGATCGTAAACAGACAGTTAAAAATACAGAAATAAAATTATTCAGTTGTCTTAGGTACTGGAAATCTGGTTAACGGAAGATTAACAATATCTTTCGAAAAAAGTTGACATTTTTTTGTGAAACGCTCAGATTAAGTTTCTTAAAAAATTAATGCCTGGACTGTAACGTTTCAGTAAATTTGCTGGAAAAAATGAAAATATATTTAAAGGATTTCAAGGAATACGAGGACTCCATCCACGATAAATTACGACAAAATTTGTGAAAACAAAACTATCAACGAATTTGAATAGCCCTTAATAATAAAAAAACGTTACCAGGTTGCATGGAAATAATTTCGACAAAGTCCAGCATCGCAGCTGATAGCGACTCCGGTGCAGCTGTAGCGTTCATCTTCGCAAAGTCCGCACGGCTTTAAAATAAAAAGCAAAATCTTAATTAAAACCAAGTTTCGTTAAACACTAATTAAACAAATTTACTCAAAAATACAAAAACTAATATTCACGCTGCCAAAAAACCTCCCGATTTCTCATTAACCAAAACAATAAAAATATTGTTTAGACGAGTAATAGGAGAAAATTTCAAGTTTAAAATTCATCTGGGAAATTTCTCCGTATCGACTTTAGATCCAATTGTGTAAAATTTAAACATCGATCAACGAGTAGTTACCTTCGCTCCCCATTTTGAATAGGGCATCTCGAACAAGGTGACGGACGTTAGCTTATCGACGTTTCCGAACGCAACACCGGGAATGTACAACGCGCAGATGATGTGAACCCACCTAAGGACAAAAAAATCCCGAAAAGGTAGAGAAATTAATAAAACAGGTGAAATTTGTACGATAAATTCAAAATCGGCATAAATAATTTAGCGACTTACTTCCCAACGTCAGTTTCTTTAAAAATACCGCCAACATTTGGACACAGTTCACAGATCTTGGAATAAAAAAATAACGGAAATGTAATGGGACCATCCAAGCACTGAAGCGAAGTGAAACCGCGTGTAAAGTTTTATAACTTTTCATTTTGAATAACATAAGACTAAATTTCTCGGAACAAAATCGCGAACATCTCGTGTTTGCAGGACAAATATTGGGCAGATTACAAAAACCGAAAGAAAAAGGGATGATGACGAAGCTAAATTATTGCTTGTCTGTTAATTATACGGTATAAAAGATTTGTAAAGGGAAATTCGGGCAGTCCGCAAGTACCACAAATTAATCTGTCTTTTTAAATATAAACGGTGAATTTATCTGAATATTCGCAACCATGGTCATTTTGATCTCGCATATTAAAACAATTTAAAAAATAAAGTGTTTGCTGAAATAATTACAGGATTCTTGTTGCCAGCTCTACACGCTTCGCAAAACCACGGTTCGGTCGAACTAGACGATATCGTGCTGCTCACGGAATCGGTATCGGTAATACCGTAACATCCTAAAATATATATATAAAAAAAAAAATTGAACCTAAACTTTTTTCGGACTACAGATTCAGAACTAGATATGCCAAAAACACTTTAAAACCGGATAATATCATAAAAGATTTGTTTTTAAGATTGAGTAACGATTTTAAGAAAAAAAATAAGTACCTTCGTGAACCGAAACGCCACAGCTATCACATTCAACGATTTCATCGTCCTCCTCGCTGCATTAAAAAAGAAAAATCTGTTAGCATTTAATTTACTTTAAATTCAGATGAAAATTAACACAAAAAAACTGGTAAAACGTACCTGATATCCCCGAGGCACACTGCACATATCAAAATTTTAAAAGGATTTTCATTAACATCGTTGCTCGCTATCTGAAAAATGAAAAACAAAAATAAACAACTATCCATTAAAACTTAAAATCAATTAATGATTTGTCTGCAAGGTTATCAATACTTTCATCTCTCTATTGATTTTACGATATGAGCCATTTTTATAAACCAAAACTTTAACTTAAGCATTACCAGCGTTAAAACTAGCCACACAATTCTTACCCTTTGTCGAGCTTGCGATTGTTTAATCCTAGCTTGTTCGATTAACTCCGAGATGGTCAAACCAGGCTTCTTCTTGGCGTAACTTTCGTTGCTTACGCTGTCTTCGGTGGTTGCTTCCTCGCCTTCTTCGGAATCATCGTCGCTGTCTTTAGCATCTTTGCTTTCGCTCGAATTAATGCTATCCGAATCGTCATCTGGAAAGAGACGGAAAAAAATAAATCTGAGCATTTTTGATACTATTACAATAGAAATTTCAGGGTGAAAGTCGAACGTAGTTGGCGAATAAAACTCACCATCGTCTTCGTTTAATTTGAAATCACTGTCGTCCGAACTGTCGCCTAAATCCCCGAAATCCAACTGCATCATGTTGCTAGCCACAGGCTTAACACGCCGCTTGTGTGGATCTCGTTCCACTGAAAGCACACACAAAATAGGTTTTAAAAATAACGTTTTCTTCTGCGGGAATCCTTTATGTATCGCTGAGTTCAACGACAAGCAGTAGAAACCAGAAAACAAGGCCCAACTTCAGAAGTTGTTTTTTTGTAATTAATCCGATTTTTGTAGCCTTAAGTATGACTACTAAAGCAATTTAACAAACGGAAAATCCAACTTAAAGTTTGATGAAAATGGTGTTGTGTCGCTGAAAAAATGACGACGAATTCGCGTCTAAAATACCTAGTAGTACACGTTTAGCCCGAAATAAAACTGAAAATCCCATCACCATCGAAATGTACGATGTATACTTTTGATAGTTAATTTATTGCCAAACTAGTTTACAAGGAACCCAATAAAAACGTAAGCACTGTCCAGACCAGGCGACAATCTGCATAAACACGAGGAAAAGCAATATTTCTTACGACATTTATGGACATCAAAGAACTTTCGCGTGTCAATATTTTCCATTTCATGTAGAAAACACGAACACAAAAAGCAGACGACATGTACTAGTTAGCAGCCTCTAATAACTACAAGCGTGAATCCAACGTGTTTAATCTGCTACAGTAGCATATTAGGGTTGGCATAACTAATAACAATGTTTGATTGATGGAGGAAGGAATTAACATACTATATTTGAAGTATTTAAAAGGGCATTTGATTTAACGATAGCAAACATTTACCCCTTTACCACAGTTGCTCAAATATCGCATGAGCTTGAGACCGAGCTGTGTCTTAAGTCCCAGATGCATACCATAGCTGCACAGAAAAATTGCCAATACGACAGTTTGATGTGCAACTGCGCTACGGGACCTTGCATATTTTAAAATAATGTATACTGGTACACAGATAAATTAATGTGGATAAAATGAAAATGTCACATGGTGTGGGGTCGTACCTAATTTCAGGAAAATGCTCATTTGTCAGTAGCGACTAAGACACAATTCTTAGATTGAATTTTTTACTACATCATTAGAATCGCCAGGCAGGCTATTCCATCGTTTAATCGCATGCAAAAAAAAGGACCAATAGCAAGCATCAGTCTTGGCATGAAGCTCGGTCAAAGGATTGGAGTGATTATGTCTATTCCTAGAGTGCTCGTTAGGCGTTAATACATTTGAATTAAGAGAAAGAGTAAAACGTCTGAATAACGCCATAGATAACTTTTCGTGTCTGGACTTCAACATGTCCCAATTTAGGAAGTGGAGCATTTCTGTCACACTCGCGTAATGTTGTTTACTGCTCTTAACAAATCTGGCTGCCCTACGCTGGACCATATCTATATCCTGAAGTGAATCATCCTGTGAGGGTTCCAAACAGGAGCACAATATTCCAACATAGGGCAAACCAGAGTTGCGTAGACAGTTTCCACTACATTTCCCGCACATTCTCGAAATATGCGTTGAATGAATCTAAGTCGTTGGTTCGCTGCACCAACAATTTTTGCCAAATGGCGATTCCAAGAAAGGTTTTTGGTAATATAAACTCCCAAATACTTGACGGTATCAACGACAGCGAGTTGAACACCATCC
>JAQGAE010004958.1:0-11933 GCA_034696685.1 Julus scandinavius | reverse complement strand
CCACACTGTAAGTTTCAAAAACATGTTTTCGAAAACTCTGCTTTTGCTTTTGGTGCGGTGAAGTCGCACCTTTAGAACTCAATTAAACAAAAAATCCAAAAACAGAAAAGTACCATAGTTAGTGGACGTCCATAATGACTTATTTCCCCCCCCCCCCCGGTCAACATGCCATCAGATCTCCCCCCCATTTAGGACGTTATTTTTGGATGGCCCCTATGTTTTTTTAATTAATGCTTTAGTAGTCTTAAAGTCTGTGGATTAAGGCAAAACCAAAAACAAATAATAATAGGAACGATACATAACACGTATAATGATAGTGGTGGTCACCCTGCCTTGGCCTTCAGTTCTAATGCCTATATAGAGGGCGCCACATGACAACTGCCCAAAACTCCTTTTTTATTCCCTTTTTACTTCAGCAAAAAATGAAGAAAATAATCCATTCAAGTTCAATGGATTTGAAGGCAGAAATCGAAAGTTTCTTATTGTTTAGTCAAGCAGAACGGGCGTGACCTTAAGAGTAGGCCCACAAAAAAAAACACCTCGGCAGAGTGATTAAATAAGAGTAACGGTCATCATTGTTCCCAAACGAGTTCGCCACCTTCACCTTGTTTTCGACTTCTCAAAGGTGTGCCTGAAACCCACTTTCCGCGGATCGAGGTCCGAATTAAGGGTCTGAGGGTTGGACGGCGGGGAGGGACCGTGCCGCTTGACCACCGTGGCCAGCGGCCGCCTTGACCTACAGCACGGTGACCTGCTTTTCGCCACCACGACCCCGATTATTTTCTCCAAAATGCGGGTTACGCGATTAAATTTCAGGAACAACACACGTATTTTGAGATGCTAAAGCAGTGTTTGAGGTCACGGCACATTCGAGGGGGCCGCTTTACAGCCGCAAGGGGGCGACAACAACGGTGGGTAATCGTTATTGTTACGATAAATACATTCTCCCTATTTATCGTAATAATTATATAGGGGGAATCCCTCTATTGCACCAAACTTAAACAGCTGGTAATCGACGATTATAATTCAACTAAATGGGGATGAAACACTATTTTTGAATCTTAAGTAACTTTTCGAAAACTAATCAAAAAGTGTCAGTCTAAATTTAATATAAAATAACATGGCTGAATTTAATGCCATCCTATAAAGCCAATCAAAGCATCTAAAGCTCAGTCCACACTTTCCGAAAACACGGAGCAAAAGCAGTGTTTTCAAAACATTTTCAAAAACATGTTTTTGAAAATGTACAGTCTGGACGCTTCACAAAACATGTTTTGTGCTTTTTGCTTTCAAAAGCATGCTTTTGAACAAGGGAAATTACTTATAACAATATCAATTTCAATTATTTAAATAGGCTAGTTACGTTTTTGTATATAAACGTCCTATTTCGTTTTTGGTTTCCAGGTATTTAATTGATTTTTGGCAGTGCACACCCTATTCTAGCTGAAGCGCCATATGTTGCTCTGTGTTTTTGCTTTTATAATTTTCTACAGTTGGGACACCATGTTTTGAAAAGCATGCAAACATACAAACTCAAAAGCAAGTTTGTGAAAACATGGTTTTAGCAAATTATTTTCACTAACTTTGCTTTTGCTTTTGGTGTAGTGTAGACCCACCTTAAGGAAAGACATAGGCATAGACATTCCAAACTTCTAAAGGGCCATTCAAAAAGGACGTCCCCGAAATTCCTTCAAAAATTGACTTTCCCCCTACCCCCTGTCCACATTGTGTCCACTTTATCCCTGACCCACCTTCCCCTCATAGACGTCCATATTTATTATTTTGTTTTTTTAAAAGTAGGATGTCCAGGAAATTTCTTGGAACATAAAAGTCCCAACCTATAAATTTTCAAGCACCCGCATAAATTCCACGACGTTTTCCCAGATTTTTCTGATTAACTGAAATTTCTTGACCTCAAAGGGAAGTTTGTGCTTAACACTAAGTTTGGCATAATTCCTAACGTTCCGGAGGTTTTAAAAATTCAAGTACATTTGGGACTGGGGACATATTTCTTGTGGTGTTCATTTCCCCTTTCTCTGCACCTTTAAAACTCAATTAAACAGAAACTCCAAAAACTGAAAAATACCATCATTAGTGGACGTCCATAATGTCCACGTGTCAGCAGACCTCTCCCATACCACCTCTTAAGGACGCATTTTTTAATGGCCCCTAGCTAAGGGTGATCAGACCTAGGAGAATGCATCTTATGAATATACTTTTGCTTTTGAAATCATTTTTAAGATTAAAACGTTGTGTATCCTCATGTAAATATGATCTAATGACCCATGAAAATATCTCAGTATATTCCTTTCAAATATGGAAATGAAGATTTACATAAATCCAAATATAAACTTGTATTTTTGGAAGAGGGGTCAACTATCTGGTCCGGATGTCCGGATTAATCTATTTACAATAAGTGCAATTGACCATCGTATATGTGAAGCCATCATCCACCATTTTTGCTTATTGTTCATAAACATGCACTTGTAAACTATACACCATTAAAATTTGTATAGCAAATATAAAATTAAATTCCAGTCAACTTTAAAACCCTCTACAGTCAGCATCGATAAGTTTTCAAAATCATCGTCTTCTGGTCAGCCAGCCATCTTTCAAGATATCGAAAGACAAACCATTATCTTTGGTTCGACCATGAAATTATTTATTTTTTCTCCAATGGGGTCAACCGGAGATGTCTTATCCAAATTTAAGCCCACATACATCACTCAGATTTTCCTACTAGGAATTATTATCCTAGCATATGACATCCTGTCCACGGATTCCAGATAAAATCTTTATACAATACAACTACCGCATTAGGAATCCCTGATAAACCAATTTCCAGAACAAGATGTTTCGTGCAGATACCGTATGGACTACATGAATGTAACTGACCAGTGACCACGTGTGCTTATAAATAATACTGGAGAGGATGTCAGGTTTGCTACCTAAAATATGGTCTAGGCTAGCTGTCATCCACAAAATTGATAGTGCCCTTTATCTTAGCATAATTGAAGATTTTCTTGTCAATAGCAAATGCTTTAAATTCTACAGATTACTTTCAAGGTTATGCTTAACATTTTTTTTTTCTTCACATGGCCCAATTTTAGCACTTGCTCAAATTAACCACCTGCGAAGTCGTTGAAGAGAGACCGTCCTGATTTAGCCGTCATAAATAAACCGATAAAGACAATTCTTGTTGTTTTACATATGATTTATGAAATTCGAATGTGGAGCAAACTATTAGATACGTGCAGGCGCCATTTTGAAAACCCGTTAAAACTTCCATTAGAAGGTTAAAAACAGACAAGAAATTTGAAAAAACAAAAACTGTATAAACAAATTGGGGTTAAACCCCATAAGAATTGCAGCTTAAAAAAGGCGTAAAAACATGTTCAAATGCTCCATCTTCCAATTTTTAACAATTTCCACATTTCCGAACGTATATTCTGTATTTCATTGAATTTTGGAAATCCGGTTTCTATAGGAAATACTTTTTTTTGCATAATCATCTGACGATTAACGATTAATCCATACAAAATTCAATGTATTGATACAAACAAAATATTCAGTCACGTCTTACTCTAAAAAAAAATGCAAATCACTGCAATGCACCCATCTGTATTACTCATTAAAACCTACAAGTACTTGGTTCTCATTATTATTGAATAACTTACCCTAATAAAAATTTACTTAGTTATTAACAAACATTATTTTAAGGTATCATTGTATCTATCTGGTATATAATTTAGGTCGACTTGATTTACAACCTTATATAAGAAACCTTTTATGGGGTATTTAAAGCTAAATATAATCTTTTCTAAAAGGTTATTTTTTGCACAACGGTGTATTAAATATGCTAAAAACGTTTTGCAGTTTATAATAAAACGATAAATGCTAAAGTTTATTTAGCGTAACCTATAGTATGCCTCATATTATACCTTAGTAGACCTTAAGCCTAATCATCACAAACTAACCTTATATACACTGTGAGCCAAAAAAACGATGCCAAAATATAATTCATTGTAACTTAATTAAAAATACAATAATTTTAATGAAATTTTCCAGTTGTGTACTTTTGTTACTAATCTTCAAATTTCCTTCATGTAAGTGGCGCCGCACGTCAGCATAATTTTTATTTCACTGATTTCCTTTGCAGGTGGCACAGCCTACAAATCCGTCTGCCCAATCATTGCAAATGAGCAAGAATGGTTTTCTCGCAAGAAGATCGCATTGTCATTAAGTTTTAACGCGAAAATAAGAAATTTAGGGCAAGAAAGTTTTTGAAAGAATTTCCTGAGAAGGGCTGGTCGAGAAGTGCATTTTTTTAATTTTTGGCATTGTTGTTTTTTTGGCTCACGGTGTATGTAAGCCTACCAGGAATATATCTCAGCTACTGATATATTTTAGCTACAGGTTAAATAAAAATCTCTTGAAGTATCCAGAAAGTGGTCAACTTGCCAACCTGAGTACTTCCAGGATGGTGTTCAACTTGCTTACTATTGGTCCTTCTTTTTGCATGCGATTAGATGATGAAATAGCCTTTCTTGTAAAAAATTTAATCTAACAATAGAGAGATTTAGCCAACCACTTACTGTTGACGTAATCGGCAGCACTGTTATTTTTTCGAAATGCACCTGTGCCTGATGACGTTAAAGGGATTCTAGGTAATGAGGAACAAAACCGCGCTTTTTTTGGAAATGCACATGTACCTGATAATAGAGAGATTTAGCAGAAAAAATCACCATTAACGTTGACATGTTTTTTTCGAAACGCACATGGTCCTAGTAACGCACAATGGGTTCTGGGTAAAGGGCCACCAAATGGTTAAGTTTCAGGGACTAAAACCCTATTAACACACAACTGAATATCGTCAGCTACCATATAAGTTAGGATCTGGGCATGCGCACTTAAACTCATTACTTTTAGGTTGATCTTAAGCCCCTCCCATATTCTTGGCCGAGAAAAAGCTCAACCAAGTTGTGCAGTTTCTCGGCCAAGAATATGGGAGGTCATGAAAACGCTGGACATAAAAGCGCCGTTGTTGTCCAGTAGGAGACTACACAACACAAATACAGAATACAACAATTTTAGCAAAAGCGCCGTTGTTGTCCTGTAGCAGATTACAGAAGAAAACTGTTCTGTGTGGCCTGTATACTTGTTTTCAGCCTAATCTCTGCTGCCTAGTTGTTGACGTCACAAAGTTAGTTCTCTATTCACTAGGTTATGTGTGAATAAGGCTTAACACAACATGGCGTCTGCTAATAAGCTCGGCAAAGTAAGGTTTTCTGTAGAGGATATTTTGTTCCTACGAGAGAACGTTTTCACCGGTGTACAAAATTTAACGCGATTCGGACATCTGCACATGACGGAAGGAAATTGATCATAATGGCGCATTTTCTAAATACGTGACTGGTAGACAGAGCCCTACCGTCAAATTGCATGCTAAACGTTATGCCTAGTTCACGATTCATCGCCCGACGTCTTTTTCTGACCGTCACTCTATCTGCGCATGCATGCCAACCTACTTGATGACGCGTTTATGACGACTTCCGCCAGGTCGAAAGACGTCGAAAAAGTTTGAAAGGTTTTAAACTTTGGACGTCATTGACGGTCAAACAATTAAAAATTTGTACCACGTGATATGGCGCATGCGCCTTAGAAAATGAAAGCGCCACCTAGCGACAGAAAATATTTTGGGGGCTATGGCTGATCTGACGGCGCTTTACGTAGTAGGCGTTTGGACGTCGGTCGGTCCATTGTGAACCAGAATGCGCCGGGAGTCAAAACGTGTGACGTTTTTCTTCGAAAAATTAAGCTCCGCCTCGACCGGCAGACGACGTCGGTCGAGGCATCGTGAACTAGGCATAACTGAACGCCGAATTTTACCGTTCAACAGAGCATGCGCACATGAGGTCAACATTAACGGCAAGTCAAACGTACGCTTCTTGCTAAATCTATCTATTGACGAAGAAGCTGCTACTAACGTAGGAGCATTATCCTGAAATGATTGGGTATGACACCCCCTACTGAGTTGAATTGAATGAAAATATCTTAACTGTTTAAAATCACTGAATCAAATGATTTCCCCATTTATTGGGAATTTACATACTCATAGATGGCGTTGGACATAGGCTCAACTCAAATTGAACATGCGTATGGCGCCATACCTACAATAAGCTAATTGTTATGCTTGTAAACAATAATAAAAAATGCAAGTTTTTTAAATTGGGTGCATATAACAACTCCCCTCCCCTTGAGCTTTCTATTTAAGAAAAAGAAGCAATAACTATTATTTATCTGGTTATTATACCAATGGCAGTTTTTTGAATTAGCATCCTTCTTATTCACAGTCTGAGTAATTGGGGTTACTATGCATACTCTGACACAGTTTTCCTTATACAATTTCTTTTCCCATTAATTCACCTATTTAAGGATTAGTTCAAGGTTTGCAATTTTTGAACATTTTTATGTGCCTGCATGAATGTCTGTCTGCTTATTAAGAAAACCTTAAAGGTAACAAGCTTCAGAATTCATTGGAGGTTTGCAATTTTAAATTTCCACACGTTACACCAAAACGGTAAGATGAACTCAGAAAAGGATTTTAAACATTCAAACCCATCCAAAACATGATATGAAGTCACCAGTCGATCCTACATTTTTACAGTATTCTCACATATAGTAATTGGTATCAAATTTTGAAAAACCATTAAAACAAAAACCATCAAGTGCCAAAGTGCTTCAAAATGTTACATTGACTCGTACGGTGGTTAAAGGGGGTCAAGGCTTTATTAATCAGCACGTGGTAAACTATATCTAATAAAGACGTATCAAATGAAGCCCCAAGAAACAGCAATTTATAATTAATCTGTTGTATATCAAATGCCGAAAGAAACAGACATCTCGTCTATAAATCATTCCTTCAATTGTACAGTTAATTAAAAACTAAATTTAAAAGTTATTCGTGTAATGAAGAGTCTGGTGATTTAATACTCGAATATACATACATTGGTATTTGAAGGTGTTTAATCAATCTCATATCAGCAAGATGAGGTTGACATTAAAGATAAGAGCGATGGCTTAATTGGATACTAAAGGGTGGCAAATTTTACGTTTTTGAGCACGATATAGCCAAAATTTGACACCTCCTGACGTATCCAATCAACACAGATATCATAAAATGAAATGATGAGGGGCTCTGCATACAGCAAACAAATTTAACTTAAAGCACAAACTTGAACTTTTAAACATTTTCAAAATCAGTACGTATTTGAAGTATGAATGAAATGAAGATTAAATTACTGCTTATCTGAACATTAAACATGTAAGCCGCCAGAGAGAGAAAATGATGCAATCATTGACAGACTTGACATCATTTTAGGCAACATGAAGGCAGAATTCTGAAATACAGAAGTTCACCAGGACAGACAATGAGGGAAAAAGTTGTTGGGGAAGGCACCATGCCATAAACCAGTAGGTGCTGAACCAATGATTATTAAAAATAAAATTATTAGGTCGATTTTTGTAGTGGACTTTACAAATACAAATTTTCCCTTCCACTAATATAATTTAATCAATTTAGTTTTTTCTCCCGAGATGTAAGTTTGACGACATTAGCGAAAACACAAAACGTGCCCTATTCCCACCGAAACTATAATGCTCAGTTCTCGGTCTGCTAGCGGAAGATTCCATGATGCGCATGCGCACTGGTGCCATCTTTCCTTTCCGCTGAGCGGATAACCACGCTTATAAGCAGAAGATTCAGCAGAACAAGCGGAAAAAGACATGTGCGCTGAAATCTCGATGATATTACATTAAATTATATGAAAATGCTCACGATAATTAAAAATAATTAACGCAAATATAAAATATGAAAGATAACGAAAGATTTGGGGAAAATTTATATTACGTTTATTGGTAGTCACGCTAGAATTTGTTTTCGGATATTTTTTCTTTCCTAATGTTGGTTTGGTGGGAATGCACGGAATGGGCCTCTGCTGGTGACGCTTTGGCATACTTTCCGAGCGTCTAGGTTTGGTGGGAATAGAGCATAGGGCACAAGTCACAACACTATGGCGGAAAATGTGTTTCTCTCCAACTGGCTGAAACCAGGGTGGTTTGATGGATCAGCAGGGGCATACGATTGTCGTTTTTTACTTTGAAATGGTAGATTTTTAAAAAATTAATAAACAAGTTTGAAAAATGTCCATTAATTTGCACACGCTGCCAGCAGGTGGCAGCATAAGAAAGGCAAGTTGTGAGTGCAAAAATTCAAATAATAATTTAATTTAAAAAAATCTACTATTTTAAAGTGAAAAAAGACAATCGAATGCTCTTGCTGATCCATCAAACCACCCCAAACAATTCTCACCCCCATCCAAACCTCCCTCATTCAAATGTGAGTATCTTTGCAAACCCGACCCATTGAAAAGGATAGGGTTTCAAACCCTGTTAAGAGATTGTTATGCCTGATTCCCACTTGACCGAAACCGAGCAGCTAACCGAGAAGTTAGGGTCTGAGCATGTGCACTTCGACGTTTAATTTTTCGGTCGGACTTAAGCCCCTCCCAAATTCCCTCCCATTTGGAAGCTCAGCTAGTTGCGCTTTTTCTAGCAGACAGCTAGGATGGCAACAATGGACGAAGACTGTATGGCACGCGATGGAACAGGTGACGTTAAAACGTCGGTTCTCGGTTCTCGGTTTGGCCAAGTGGGAACCGGTCACCATTTTTCGGAAACCGAGATTCTGACGTCAGCAACGTCGGTTCTCGGTTAAGTGGGAATACGGCACTACTGTGCAAAACGACGACTAGCCATCAAAGTATTCACATTTTACAATATTTAATTTGTCACCAATTTTGCATTTGGGAATACAGTGGAACCCTGATTTTACGTTGTCCGTTTCGTACGTTATCCCACTTCCTGCGTCATTTTACGCTGGTCCATGGAAATTGCCTATATTATTTGTAACCCCGATTTAACGTTTTCCTGTTTCGTACGCTTTTTACCACTGGCCCTATGAGAAACGTAGAATCAGGGTTCCACTGTATTTATCAATTGCATATAGCTATATGTAATCATATGTCCATTACGTAATAACATTTTGAGGCACAACAATTGCTGAGTCGCGTTACGTCATCGAGCAGATCCAGCAGAGACAGACAAGTTCGACAACTGCTTAAACTGCTGTTAAGAGCCAAGATCTCATCAAGCATAACATCACGCTCCCTTCTTAATAGACATACTGTTGAGTCTCACGCTGAATTTCCCATACCATTTTTTAGCAACAACAATTGGTCCAGCTTGAAAACTGACAAATTCGCTTATCAAAAACCAATAAATAGTTGGCATCCCATAGTGCTTATCAATGGAGCGTATTAAAAGAGTTCAACTTTTGCCTTATCATTCATCTATATATATAAAACTTGAAACCGTGGGGGGGGGGAAACTCATCTTCTCATGATAAAAGAGTAACAATACCGAAATATGAAAATCATCGTGACTTTCACTCAATTCCAAAAAGGAAAAGTCGACTTCATTACAGTCCAAATTGGCGGGAAATTCAGAAGAAAAAATAAATAATATGAGCATTCTTTCAACAAATATCACATGATTCAACTAGAATGATTAACAAGGACGTGATGAGGGGCAAACATGTGATTCAAGGTTTCATAATCTAGAAACAAGGAACCTCTTCTGCCAGTCACAGAGGGGAATGAACGACCAAGTCAACCAATAGTCAGTGATGGTTTTTGGCGGAAGGATACCCCAAAAATCAGTCAGGACCACAAAAGGATGTCGATAAAATAATGAATTGTTTATTTTTGTGGTAAACTCCAAGGAAGGAACTCTTTGAATTCCAAAAGCGTACACTTCAATCACTTATTCCATGGTGCAAAGATGAACAGACAAGTACTTCTCAGGATGTATTTTCCCATTGGTCAGATTACTGGAGACATGATGTTTCAGAACGATAATGAGGAATGGTAAAGGAACCATTTTCCCCATGTTTGAAATAGTCAGAAACTTGATTCCAAAATTCTGCTAAGAGGAACTGGTTTTAGGTTAAAAATGTCAATGTAAAAAAGATTAAGGAAGAATTGTATTTCCTTATGGCCTAGTACACCATATCTTGATAAGCAACCCAATAGCTTACGTTATAGTTCTGGAACACTTGTCATATCCCTGTGCAATGTATATCATCTGCATTGATGCAAATTTCACATGTGAAAAATTACGTTTTGAAGAAACTGTACAATGTACAGTCAAACCCGCTTTATTGCACAGACCAGATAATTGGACATATTCTCCATGCCCTGAACTTTTGCCCATATGTCTTGTACATGGTGTGAAACCAGATAATTGCACAAACCGGATTTTGCAAGCCCCATGTGCAACTTTTGCATGGCATTATGATTGAATATTTGCATAAAATACAATCTGGCCCATCATTACCCACATATGACCCATCACTGGCGAAATAGGGTCCATACATGGCTATTCATGGCCCATATTTGGCTCACAATTCTATGTTAAGTGACAATAAATGTTTCCCATAGCTAATCTGGCCATTTGAAGGATTTTTGCCAAAAAATTGAGCCAGAATTACTGTATTTAAGCAAATCTCGGATAATTGCATAAACCGGTTAATTGCACATTGTGTAATTAGGCGGGTTCGTCTGTATTAAATTCAGTTTTTATATAGCTTCCACCACGGTGATTTTTACTTTAGCCATGCAGCCAGCCTTATCTGGATTACAAATTGTAACGACTGTAAAACCAGTTTAATATCATTTATATGTGGACACTGAATTTACCACATTCATAGCCATTTAATGAACCTATCAAACCGATTATTAATTTCTTGTAATTATATCTGGGATAGCTTTTTATTTTATTATTTTGCACTTTATCTTTATAGTACAAATTACAATACCACTATACCAAGTGTTGTCGTATTCCTTAAAAAAACACAAGACGTTTAGTAATGCCTGTACTGTTGGGATATTAGAACACTGGGATATTATTCAAGAAAAACTCATTAAAATGCGAAAATTTCGATGTTAATTCACGCTATATAAAAGTCAAACACTTCAGATGCTGGCCACGAATACGGAAGTTGGACCAGACAAAACTTAAAGGCGAAAGTCTGAAAAACTGCATATTATGCTATGGATATTATACTGTAAATTTATGTAAAATTAAGCATGTTTATAAATGCGTTTATAATATAAACCACGTGATTGTGGAGATCTCAGAACGTGTCCAGTCCCAAAGCAAAAAAATTCAATTGGATTTAAAATGCATACCGAAAATTCGCCTATTTTCATTTTTTCCTTGTGGTTATATAATGTCACTATACTACAGTCAGAAAGCATATAACACAGTATGCAAAAACTTTGTTGAAACTGGAATTAGATGGAAAGTTTCATAGTTTTGTGAGTTTTATGTTACAGATTTTAATAATCTGGAACAAAAACATGGGTGCTTCCACATTTTCAGTCATCAGTTAGAGATTTAGTGTACCCAGTTCCAAATGTACTTTAATTCTTAAAACCTCGGGAAAGTCGGGAATCATGTCTAAATTTGTGCTAAACACCAATTTTATGCTGGAATTTCCCTTCGAGGTCAGGAAATTTCAGTTAATCAGAAAAATCAGGAAAAATATCGTGGAACTGGCAACGAGACGAGTGCTTGGAAATTTATAGGATGGGCATTTGTATGTTCCTTTTCAACAAATTTTCAGGACACCCTACTTAAAAAATAAATAAATCAGGCCGTCTATGGGGGTGGGGGGATGGGAGGGGAGGGGGTCTGGGCTAAAATACATAGATACCGTGTGGACAGAGTGTGAAGGAAGGGGAGGCGAAGAAGGGGTCTGGGCTAAAATGGACACCGTGTGGACAGAGTGTGGGGAGGAGGGGGAGAGAACT
>JAQGAE010004957.1:0-11934 GCA_034696685.1 Julus scandinavius | reverse complement strand
CTTGTTTTGTGGCCACCCTGTAGATAGGTTTCCAATATGTTTACCTACCGTTTATGTAAAATGTTTAAAATTTAAAAACAACCAAAACATGGTAACATTCAATTTCTGATAAATGTACACCTGGTAACGTTGTTTCCATACAAGTACATAATCGCCATGATAACGAACCTGGGTTGCAGAAACTAGAATCGGTGACGCTATTGTTTTTATGTTGTAAGCTTACAGTAAATTTACGCAATTTGAGTTTGGTAAATCAAGCGTTAAGTTTCAAGTCCAATGACCAAGTTGCTCTTAATCTCGCAAAATTTAACTAACTAACCAATAAATTTTGATATCTCCAATTCGAATGACCAATCCAGAATAGTAGTCCAACTAACCTTAATTGCGTTGGAAAATATAATTAACTTCATGATGGGAGCATGTTAGTGAAAATACTGACATTTTTTTGTTTTTGCCATTATCGTCCCACTTACGCAGCAGGCGTTAGATGGCGCTGCGGGCGAGCGTCATATACTTATGTCTAAATGCATTAATGGACTGTAATGACTGTTTTACCCACTGTGGGAACCTTAGTCATTATTTTCTATAAAAAATACCTTTAGTACACAAGCTATGTAATGAAATAACGAGCCAAGTATCAGACCAGCACTTTCTAAAAACAAAATGTAATTTTCATTTGTCAAACAACCACCATTGCGTGACCTACTAAGTTCATTTCCCATAATTGAAACAAAAAAATACTCTAGGGTGACCGTAGGCCCACCTAGTGTCCAGTCGGTGTTCTATGTAGTATTCTACTAATCTTTTTAATTGCCACTTAATTAGGGCAATTATTGTCCGGTCAATTAGCATCGGTCTAACAAAAGGACCATTGACCTTACTTTCACAGGAAAGTAGCACCAAGATTCTCCTGTCACGATAGGGATCTGGTACGAAATAAAAAAGTTTTAAACATTAAGACTGTTTTCATACAATAAACGACGCTATTTAATAAATAAGAGTCACAAATTAATATTTTTGCATTTTCCCAAAATTATTTCAAAAATTTACCTACCCTTCCTCTTCCCCTTACCGCCCTTAATTTTTCTTGAATTTTTCCCGAAATTATTAAATTCAAGTACATTTGGGACAGGGGACACATTTCTTCCGGTGCCCCTGATTAAACTGAAAATCCAAAAACTGAAAAATACCATCATTAGTGGACGTCCATAATGGTTTTTCCCCTTCTCTCGCTCCTGTCCACATGCCAGTAGACCCCCTACCCTCCTCTTGAGGACGTCCATTTTGAATGGCCCCATATTAGAATGTGTTGGATCTCTTACTGATAAATACCGATGGAAGTTCTCAGGGATTATCTAATAATTTAAGAGTGATAAAAGAGTCACGAATCAAACCCCCTCCCCCTGTCCACATGCCAGCCGACCCCCTACCCCCTCTTAAAGACGTCCTTTTTAAATGGCCCCAAACTGAAAAATACCATCATCAGTGGACGACCTTAATGCCTAAAACCCCTTCCCCTTGTCCACACATGGTGTCCACATGCCAGCAACCCCCCTCTTAAGGACGTCATTTTTAAATGGCCCCAAACTGAAAAATACCATCATCAGTGGACGTCCGTAATGGCTTAAACCCCTCCCCTTGTCCACACATGGTGTCCACATGCCAGCAACCCCCTCTTGAGGACGTCTTTTTTGAATGGCCCCTAAAGGGAAATAACCCTTCACTCGCAGCGCCATTTATTTGCCCGTTTCATCAACAAGACTTTTTGTCCCTTTTCCCCCCATTAAGGTGGTTTGCCACGCGCGTTTTTAAGTTATTTTCGCTGTTACTTGTCGTCCATTTTTGATGAATTTGTATGCTACTGGATTTTTTAGTTGTGTCCCCCATGTCCCGCAGCGAATAACCCTGTTTTTTTTACATTTTTTTTTCTCTCTCTGGTTAAACCTTCTGTCCAATCTACGGGTTTTATCTCTTCAGCACCCAAATGTCCCACGTACACGCGTTTTTTTATTTTTATAGGCCTACTTGCACCTAGTTGAAATTTTCGTCATGATTTAAGCTCGCGTTCAGTCTAAAGTGAATTCGCTGGTCCAGATTACATCTGGGGGCTGGTTTTGGCAAACGTGAAAATCAACTCTCCCCGCTCTTGACCAGTGCCAAATCATCGTCCGTGCGTGCCAACGTGATCCTCATACACATTTCTAGTTTAGCATTCCTCACCATTTGTCCGCAGCCTATAAGCTACGGCAAAAAGAATTTCAAAATGGCCGCCCCTCAAACATCACATATCGACTTTAGGCATCGCAGTTGTCAGGACAAATTTTGATTGTAAATTAGGGGCTATTGCAATTAAAGACCTTAAACGATAAACAAATAACGCCCACAACTGCGTGTCAGCGCCACCCGTGGTATACTGCGTCTCATAAATATTTTGGTCAAAACTACGGCGCTCGCCAAACATTCTCGGGATGCTTAAGATGTAGATAAGCGTATATAATTTACAATGGGGGCAGGAGGCTCTGCAAACTTGCTTTAAATGCCAAAAATTTATGAAATTCCTGATTCGTCAGGTTTTAGACACCCCATCTGAACCTCAGGAGGGATAGTGTTCCTATAGTTCCTGATGATGTTTTCGGGGTTAATGCATTCCTCCGGTAGGGGTCACCTGTAAGGGACTCCGAGAGTGAGTTACCCTAAAATTCTAAAATCCTGCAACACGAGTGAGTGTGACGAAGCAGGTTTCACGAAACTTGTACATAGTGATTTTGGTTTCCAGAAAGCAGTGTATTCTGTATATTGACATCCAGAAGTAAGGGCATTCTGTATATTGCTTCAAGAAAAAAGGGCATTCTTATATTGGCGTCTAGAATAAAAGGGCATTATGTATATTGGCTTCCAAAAAGCAGTACATTCTGTATATTGCTTCCAGAAGAAAGGACATTCTGTATATTGCTTCCAGAAGCAAGGGCATTCTGTATATTGCGTCCAGAATGAAGGGCATTCTGATATTGGCTTCCAAAAAGCAGTACATTCTGTATATTGCTTCCAGAAGAAAGGGCATTCTGTATATTGGCTTCCAGAAGGAAGGGCATTCTGCATATTGGCTTCCAGAAGCAAGTGCATTCTGTATATTGCTTCCAGAAGCAAGGGCATTCTGTATATTGGCCTCCATCAGTGTCAAATTTAGGGGCGAAAACAAAAGATAATCAGAAGCTTCTGGACAAATTGTGCACATTTGACCCGTACTCTCGGGGTAGTGTGAGTACCCCCCACAGAAGTTTAGTCTGGTCCCTGGGTGGAGGGATCACTGAAAATGAGACTTGTGTGTTTTACTCGGCACAAGATTCAGAATTGAAAAGCAGTACTTGAGACTCAGACAAAGCTCTAGCAATCCATCACGTTTCGAGCCATCATTAGCGTTACGAAGGACCCACGTGGTTTTATGTCAAGGGGGAGACTTGACAGTGGACATTTCGTACTTTAGCCAATGGGCAACGGGGATCCAATCCGCTCTTAATCCCATCTCACATTGGAGAGTGTTGTTCTCGGTTACGTCACGCTCGCGGGCCTCGGGAGTGTTTACAATAACCGCTGTAAATAACAACAATAAAGTCGAGAACCCAGTGCACCCGTTGTCCAGTCCCCTCAGCAACAGCACGTGCATTCAACCGTTCGACTCTGGCCCTGGGTCATCTCGGAGTTGGCCAGGTACCTACGAACCTCTTCAAGCGTCCAGGGAGAGGGTTTTCGGGGGTCCGTCGTCGTATCGAACCGTGCGTTAGCCTTAACGAGTTGAACAACAAAGGATAATGACACTTAACGAGGATTTTTGGGTCCCCCATAGAGCGGCTCATGTGCATACGTCGGAGGGACCGAAGGAGGGGGGGTCAGTTCAGGGGGCATCGAGAGTCTTGCAGTTATGCGCTATTATTTGGCTTCTCGGTAATAAGTCAAAGCCCGTATAAATTTCTTCGCGAGTGGGATTTACAAATGTTAGCAGCGGGTGGCTATACAAAGCGCAGGATTTATACGGTCACCGTCGGAAAACACCGCTGACCAATGCCGAAAAACGTGTTTTACTATGACGGAAGAGCAACAACTGGTGAAATATTGGACTGGCGGCCTCGGGAAACTGTCTGGGACTTAAATTCCATCGTGTATTTGGAAATATATTCAACCTATTTCCTAGAATTTCTTAACTAAATTATTTTGCATATTCAATTTAATAGTTCAACTCAGTACCCTACAGTCAGCAAATAAATGCCATATGGTAGGGAGGGTCGTACTCAATTTCAGGAGAATGCTCCCCTAAGTTAGTAGCGACTTAGACATCATTGTTAAATTGAATTTTTACTAAATCTGGACTTTCCCCAGGAATGCTATTCCATCGTCTAATCGCACGCAAAAAGAAGGACCAATAGTAAGCATCCGTCTTGGGGCACGCAGCTAGGTCAAAGGATTTGAGTGATTATGTCTACTCCTAGAGTGGTTCGCTACACCAACAATTTGTGTGAAATGGTGATTCTAAGAGATTTTGCAAGTTTTGGGACAAGTATTGAATCTGTTCAGTTTGTAAAAGAAGTAATTTTACAATATTTTGGAAATATTATTTTGTTAAATATTGTGGCACCCATTCAATAAAGTGTCCTCCCTCCTCATGCTGGCCATTCTAATGTACAGGGTGGGCCAATAAAAAGTAAGCCAACTTTATAAAAATCATAAAATGGTTATTTGTTAATGGAATTTATTGAAAATCTGTACATGTGTACTTAAGCAGGATACAAAAAAATTTCTTATTTCAATTTGTGTTCAAAGTTAGCACCTTTCTCCGGAAAAAGTTTAAAAAATTGCCTAGCACTGTAATTTTTCGTTTTACGCAAAAAAACATCACGGTTATTTTTGGAACGCCATTTTGAAAGACAAATTCTAATGATTACATCTTTAAAAAAGAGCGTGAACGAGGGCAATTCGAAAGTAAAGAGAAAAAACAATATTTGTACAAATTTTAATAAAATTCCATTAACAAATAACCTTTTTTATGATTTTTATAAAGTTGGCTTACTTTCTATTGGCCCACCCTGTATATAAATCTATATATAAAATATTCACGTTATACAAACATATACACATATTTAAGTTATTCACTATAAAGCATTTTTTGGTGTTATTAAATCTATAACTACATCAAACTCCCCTTTTCCAACCGTGTTCAAGTAAAAAAATTCAAAAAAATTCGTATAATAGTAACAGTTTATTTTTCTGGGCCCACCATGTTAAATCTAAATCATATAAGAAAGATCATGTAAAACCAGAATTGGGTTTATAATGAGTGTCATTCGAACTGAAATGAAACTATAAAACTGTGACATGGGTAGTAACGATGATAAGAGGGCATTCAGGGAGAGCCTACCCTCGAAAGTGCATAAAAACTGGATGCAACATGATGTACCCCCAAATGCACCATCCACAAATTACCCAACAGTTTGGGAGGCGGTTCAATACCAGAAGTGTGTGAAATAAATTTCAAAAGGAAATTTTTAAATGTTGTAAACTCTAACTTGGCCAACACCAGAATTGCATGCGTTCAATGTTTGCGCCACATGTAACAGCATTTTGGATTTCAAAGAAAATAACCGCCGAAAAATATGTAACAGTTCAAATTGCAATTTTGTGGACTAATGGAGGCGATAAAAGCGACTTGCCAAACGTTCAACAGCCATGTTGTTGTATTTTTTTTTTTTTCTGGTAATGTGAACGGTTAATGTGCACAACTGGCAACGTAGCAGCTGCTACTGTTACTACCACATTGGAAAGAGTTATGACTGTACCATTTTTATAACTTATATGACTTAGTCAGGATACACAATTTTGACTAGAATAATTCAGCTTACAATAAATAGAACATAAATTAGTCCATCTTGTCACAAATTCAGTGCCCAAGCAGCCACCAAACTTTCTCTTTTGCTGATTGAATACAAAGACGTTTTGTTTTTACATAAACATAACTACTTAGGATCCATTCAAAACGGACGTCCCCGAAATAGCTTTAAAAATTGATCCCTTCCCCTTCTCCACAACCCTCTGCCCACCAAGTGTCCATTTTAGCCCAGACCTCCCCCCTCCCCCTCATAGAAGGGTGTCCAGAAAATTTTTTGGAACATTCAAAAGCCCTGTAAATTTCCAAGCACTACTGACTACCAATTCCATGACATTTTACCAGATTTTTCTGATAAACGGAGCTTTCCTGACCTCGAATGGAAATTCCAGTATAAAATTGGTGTTTAACACAAAGTTAGACACAATTCCCGACTTTCCAGAGGTTTTAAAAATTCAAGTACTTTGGGACTGGGGACACATTTCTTCCGGTGTCCATTTTCCCTTTCACTGACCTTTAAAACGCAATTAAACAGAAAATCCAAGAACTGAAAAATGCCATCATTAGTGGACGTCCACAATGGTTACCCCCATCCCTCCCCCTTGTCCACATGCCAGCAGACACTCCATACCCCCCTTCTTGAGAACGTCCTTTTTGAATGGCACCTTAAGATATACGGGGCCACTACTAACGGGGTACTACTAAAAATAAGCACTTTTCCAATTTGCACTGTATATTCGTCGAGCTACACCCATTTCTGGCAAACGAAATTAACCTGTAAATTTCAAACGTTGTTGTGGAGAATTATCATAATAAATAACGCTTAATTTATGAAACATTTGGCGAAAAACACGTCCAAATAATTTATTATAGCAATGAAAGGGGTGGATTAACGAATCGATATCTGTGAAATAGCCTAAAATACTGTGAACACGACAGTGTCATTTTATTTACGAGCGCATACTAAAAGGTAGTAAGTATAAGCCTGGCTGTCACCTTGGTATTTACCATTAAAATATGGTTTCAATTGTGGAAATTCCCAAACCAATATTTATTTCCTGCGAGATATCGACAAAATGGCAACTGCATCACCCTTGAACCGACTCATGACACAAATTGATAAGAATTTCGTCTCCTAGACGCCAAATAACTTTCCCCATCAATATAAGCTTCATATTAAGCCACGCACAATTAATTCGGCTACCGTTTAATCTATATCAAAGTATAGATTTAATTGAAAGTGACTGCCTTAAAATGAGCATTAAAAGCTGACTAGTTTCATCGTATTTCATTACTGGGAAAATGACATCATGAATAGTCAAACAACCTAAACTGATAAGCTTATCAGACTGAAAAAATGGGTCTTTAGTAAAGTTCATTTAACACGGAATCTTTAATGGTGTCGCCATTGTGGCATGGACATTCAAAATTCCCCCCAAAAAATTAAGTCGTCTGGAGATTCCCGAGATTTCATTATAAACCCACAAACATTTAAAAATGATGAATGGCAACTTTGAAGAAAAAAAAAACCGAAACGGGGAAAACTGGATAATATGAAAAAAGATAATTTATAGAAAACTATATTTGAAAACTTAAGATTAAAAACAAGTGAGTGTTGACGACTGTCGAGAATCTAAGTTTATAAAGGTTATTCTTAAGAGGGTTTCTTATTTTATACGAAAATGAAAGCTAAAAAAATTAGCAAACCTTATCTAAAACTATATCTTAAACCTACTGATAAATTTATTTTCTCCTTGAATTTTAACTTTAATTTTCCTAAGACCTCGTTCGATGCCTAACGAGGCATTTTTTCTGAAATATTTTCCTGTAACACAACTATTTAGTAAATTTGAGTGCAACATTTCCTCGTGTTTACTAATTTGCATGGGTGCTCACCGATTTCAACAGGGAAGTTTAATTCAAAAATGAGATTGATATCAAGTTTGCAAAACAAATTGGAAACTGTCATGGTTGCTTCATCGTGATCTGCTAGATTTAATCGGCAATTACCAGAGGTTTAAATTGGTAATAACAATAGAAATCGACGATTAAACGGGTCGTCGAAGCCACACGATACGTCAATTAAAAATACACGCATCATCACCAATTTTTTGCACTGTAATAATAAACTTTTTTTTTATAATTTAGTAATTACTATTTTCTTTAAAAAAAATTATTTTTGACGATGTCCTTGGATGCACACGAAATGCACCAGACCCTAACGTTTATAAGTTTGCGTGTCAACCTAAAAAAAATCCATCAATTTAGCAAAAACTCGTTAAACTTGAAACAACTCTAACGTCTTTTTAAAAAAATTAGTGGCACCAAAACTTCAGTTAGTTTAACCTGCAGTCAAACACATTTTTTCCAGTTTTTGCAAATGATTTAATCCTAGAATACACTAATCCGACTTTTGAGGCAACCAATACACGATAGTTTATAAGTTGACCTATCAGAATATATTGTGCTTTTTTTTACTTGAAAATTGCAACAAAAGAAGACACGAGATGTTTTATGTTTCTGAAGGTTGATGGTCGTGATTCGTGATTGGCTTTTCAAATCCAAAACTTTTGCTAAAAAATTCCTCCTTTTTTATTTTATATCTGAAATTATTTAAACACGACGTCCATTTAAAATTTTGGGGTAAATTCCAAGTCACGATTCATGCCGAGGACACATACCCCCTTAATTTTATTATTATTTGTACATGTGGAATCCAAAGATACATTTTGGTAACAAATAAGCTTATTTTAAAACTTGAGTTGAACTTGAGTGAAGGTAATCAAGTTAATTACTATATTGTCGAAAGCACTACGAAAGACTACGTATTTAACGTTAAAAAAACTAACCAATAGTCGTATCAAAACATTGTTTGAAACCTTCAGCTACAGAATCTGTTTAACCAGCTAATATTATGTAGAAAAAGCCACGAAGCAACTTTTTGTTGCAATGTCTTGACTGTTGTAAGGGTTAATGGGACAACCACTATCTTGAATTACATGGACAACTGTCCAAAAATCAAAAGTTTTTTAACGTTTCATGAAAAGAAACCCCTGGGAAAATTGTTCCGGACACGCGTCAGTGACTGGAGGCTAAACGCTTAAAAACATTTAATTTTCCTTTCATTTTTTGGTGCAAAAACCTTTTGAGACGTAAAAAAACGTGCTGAAATGCGAGACGCATTTTTGTGTCCATTTGACAAACAGAAACAATAGCGAGAGGATGTGGGAGTTAACAATTCTGAAAACATGTGTACGGTGCATAATATTTTCATAAGACAAAAAAATTGTGCATGTACTATATTGAAACAATAGAATAACAACGCTCAAGTATACTAATGCGGGCCTAGATATTTTTTTTTCGGACACGACAATACTTTTGAACATTCCAACGAGAATGACAAAAGAATGCAAATTGTGGACACGTAGGGGTTAAAATCAGCATTTCTTAAAGGTTTTCTGGCTAACAACTGTAGATTTATACTAGTGGGGGAAAAGAAAAAAAACATGAACATGCCTACTGCAGTGTCACCTTACACATAGTGATAGAAAGATTCAGAATCCATTAGAAATTCAGTAATGCTGGATACAAACTTATGGATTTGAAAAGACTTCAAAGCTGTCCGCAATATAAATTGATTTGTTTAAATATTTATGAAATCGTGATGACAAAATGCGTCTAATTATAGGATACTTTATAGGGGACATTAAAAAACAACGTCCTCAACAGGGAATAGGGGGATCTGTTGGCATGTGGACACGATGTGGGCAGGGAGAAAAAAATTATGGACATCCACTAATGATGGCATTTTGAGTTTTTGGTTTTTCTGTTTAAGTTTTAAAGATCAGTGAAAGGGAAATGGACACTAGAAGAAATGTGTCCTCAGTCCCAAATGTACTTGAAAGTATGGAATTGTGCTTAACTTTACGTTAAACAACAATTTTATGCTGGAATTTCCCCTCGAGGTCAGAAAATGTCCATTAATCAAAGAAATCTGGAAAAATGTTGTGAAATTGGTAGTGAGGTGGGTGCCACGAAATTTAAAGGATGTGCCAACAAACTTTGTGGACACCCTACTTTAAAAAAAAATTAAGGATGTCCATGAGGAGGGGGGAGGGCGTCTGGGCTAAAATGGACACCATGTGGACAGGGGGTAGGGAAGAGGGGAGGTTGATATTTGGAGGAATTTCGTGGACGTCCTTTTTGAATGAATGGCCCCTAAGTGATTAGATTCTATGTAACAGCGCCATCTATGATACGTTCTTGCAATTTGTAGACAATGGTAATTACGAATAAATAAAAAATGGTGTTTAAATCGTTATATGGTAAAAAAATCTATTGCAGCAAAACTTTTCAACTGCCAGTATTTTATGACTGACCAGCGCCATTGTAGATTTTACGAGCACTATCCAAGTACAGGAACTGCATTTTAAAGACTAGTTTTGTATTGTTCCTCTCTTAGAAATGCAATTAAAGTGCCCTTCGCAAATTGCACGCTGTTTTACGGCGCATGATTGCTTGATTTGCAAGAACTAATTGATTTCTAGATCAGAGCAATTTCAGGGGCCCAAAAAGGGTTAACTGGGGACTATGACTATGGCGCCATCTTGCGAACAAACGAAAATGAAACAGAAGCCTGATGTAAAAAGACTCGCGATGTGCTTGACCTTTTAGCTTCACTTTTCCCCCCATTGATTTTCATTGATTTATCGGGTTTATCACCTGCCAAAAACCACACTATGAACTTTGAGTTCACGTTTTTCAAGTAGAAATGGTTTTTGTGCCGAAATAAAGGTGTGTTATGTACAAACTTTCAAAAGCAACTCCTGTGTTTCGCCAGAAATACATGCATGAAGATGCTGAAATCCTAATCAGGTATTCCGTTATCAGTGTACAAGCAAACTTGGAAGTTGTAAGATATTTACAAAATGCATTTCTGAAAACCAGTCTTTTTAGGGAAAAAAAAAGAAAGATTAAATCCATTACAGTGTTGAATTTTTCAGAAATCTATTACAATATATTATAATAAGATATTTTCTTTAAGGTATACCAAGTCAAGGCTTTCAGTAACTAGGTGAATAATGTTTTAAAATGGCTCAACCATATTTACATAATTGTAATTCAAATATGTTGTACAATTATTTAAATTTTTGTAGCAGAACTTCCCATCCTGATAAAAGTTTCAGCTTCAACTGGCAAGAACACAGTTTCCAAAAATATGACATCATGGCGACCAAATTAAAGTTGATGAACTTTCTCAGTAAATGTCTACTCTCACAAAAACATGGGTTTTTTTTAAAGGAAATTTTGACAAGCTATCACCCCAATGCCCCATTTCCGTTGTCTCCCTCTTTTTGCCTCATGAAACATGAACCATTTTTTGAAACATCATCCATGAGTAGCACATGGTGGGCACCTGACCAAGAGTGGACAGGTGGCTGTCGATCGAAAATCAATTATTTAAAAAAAAAAAGATCTCCGCCACCCTCCGAAATGCTCTATATCCAATTGCTCAGAGCGGAGGTAGTCCTAAATAAAAACTATTTCGTAAAATGTGAGTCAGCAAATGCATTGTTACGAATGCACTTTTAGCACCTGTAGCGCAGGTTGCTATCAAAACTGCAAGTTACCAAAAACCGAAATTTACTTACAAAAAAGACTCGTCTTTTTAGAAGGAGGCTTTTTGAAAAAGTGCAAATTTGGCGAATCTTCGAGAAAAAGTTGAGTAAAGTTCTCGTCTAAGTGCGTTTCGCATGGCTAAACGGGACCCTTAGTATACGGTTTCTCTAAAAAGAGTGTCAGTCACATCCAGATATTTCAGGGGTTTGAATAAATGCACTAAAAAAGAGCGTTGTCTCCTTTAAACGGTGAGTTAAAAGGGAATTAATTGCATGAGAAAAACTTTCATTCGTATTCGTGTTGCACAAAAGCGAGTGGAGTGGACCAGCGATTTCTCTTTCATTAAATTTCGTCCAATTTGTGGCAAAGCCAAGCAGTGTGTCATTTCGGACGACTGAATTATTCATGCAAACCTACCAATTATAAACGATTTGAAACTC
>JAQGAE010004956.1:0-11934 GCA_034696685.1 Julus scandinavius | reverse complement strand
TTGCCCATGCAGCAAGTCGCCTTCCACCGCAATTTTCTCTACGAGGAAACCAGGGGGTAGTGCCGAAGTGGTTGACGTGGCCAGCGCCAGGGCGATCTTTTTAATGTCCATGCCTGGGATGCTGGAGAGAGGTTTGGTTGACGTCACACGATACACGACTGATTTTCCGTCAGCGTCGAACATTGGGAAAAGCATGACTTGACCTTTTGGATGAGTTGAAGGCTCGCCGCCCGCAGGACTAGAGACTGTTGAGGAAATCACAGTCGTGGGCGCCACTTTGTTGACCTGTTCCAACAGCCTTTTCAGATTTTTCGTATTCTCGGCCACGCTCGAGAGATCGCTTAATTGCTGCTTCGTAGGTACGGCGTTGGGTGAAGCAATCCCAAATCTGGGAACGGACCTAGCAGAAGTGGCGGTATGAGGCAAATTCATTCTTGGAGACGTGGATAAGCGACCGGAGGGTTTACCTTGTTTGTCTGGAAAAACATGATTGTTTTTCAATGTCTGACCCGTTTTTAGAACAACTTTACTGCTGTTTGCCCGAGGTTGCTTCGACAAGAGGGAAGCAAAATTGGGTTTCTTTGCCATGGCAGCCTGCATTGCACCAAGCATGTCTAATTTGGCATGAATTAAATTCTGCTTTTCCGGACTTGATGCTGTTGAAGCCAGCACGTGTGTCTCATTGACTTTGTTTGCGAGAACTTGATTATGCAAATTATTTACGTTACCCTGAAGATGAACATTACTGGACGCCTGTGAACTCACAGTCTGCGCGCTCGTTGTAGGAACCAAAATCTGTCGTAAGGTTTCCCAGGCATACAATTGTTTGGCCTGAGACGTTGTGTTATGTCTGGAATGTGCGAGCAGTAAATCTTGCTGCCCTGGTTTGCTTCCATTCACCTTAATTTCACGTTCGGGCTTGATGTTCTTTTTGGGGAGGCTGCGCAAGATTCTAAGCTGCTGCAACCTTGAACGCGTGCGGTATTCACAAGAATAGTCATCCTGATTCAATAGTTCCTCCGTGCTAATCTCCTCTAACTTGACGGGCGGCGCCTTTTGAGCACTTCTAGATCTTGTTGTTGGTTTTTCCGGCTTGAAGACAACTTTGTCGCATGAATTGCTTGTGTCTTCGTTGGAGTTGTCGTTCGTTGACATGCCGACCTTTGACTTTCCATCCTCGCTTTCCCCATCAGAGCCCCAAATGTCTTCAATTTCCTACAATAATAAACAATTGCTTTTTACATTTAGTCCGATTCGCGTGCCCACAAGGTTAAAAAAATCGAAAATCATTGCTATGGGAAACCGAATTTTATATCTTTCATTTTCTCCAGATTAAGTCATGAATTGTTCTACTCACATGCATCTTTTAAAAAAATGGGTAACCAACAAATAGCATGCATTAGCATGTTTACACT
The DNA here is from genome assembly GCA_034696685.1 of Julus scandinavius. NCBI lineage: Eukaryota > Metazoa > Arthropoda > Diplopoda > Julida > Julidae > Julus > Julus scandinavius. The sequence continues at coordinate 10,519 of JAQGAE010004956.1, read as the reverse complement.
AAAACTTGAATAAGAAGGACTAACCTCTTCATCCTCGACAAAGTCTTCCCATTCCCTCCTCAGACGATTCCGAATCCGCTGAGCAGATTTCTGCAGTTTGCTTTCCCAAGGCTCGAGCTCTGCCAACAAGTTCTTCAACCTCTTGTAGAGATCTGCCTCACATCTACTGTAAGGTTGCCTGTCTTTCCTATTGAGCATATTCTCGTACTCGTTCTTAAATTTGTCCATAAATGACCTGAGGGATTCCACACTGTCCACAACCAGCTCAAACTTGTTGATATTAGGTTCCAAATCGTCAGCATCAGCATCATCATCATCGTCATCATCATCCTCCTCCTCCTCTTCTTCTTCCTCCTCATTGTCACTTTCCTCTGTATTCTGTTCTTCTTCCGATATCAAATCCTCACTGGCATCTGTGCCTTCAGGTTCATCGTAAGGTAGATCCTCAGGTATATCCTGGATCTTTGAAAACCTAGGGCTGCGCCTTGTATTCAATTGAACGGGTGATGGTTCGACGGGCTGTAGCTTTTTAACTGGTGGTTTTGACACATGCGTTTTTTGCTTTTTGATAGGCGGCGAGACATTTTTTTCAGTTTTAGGTAGTTTCTGAAAGAAATACACAAAAACAATTAATATCAACCTTTTCAATATAATGTTTTTAAGCATTGTGAAGTTAATATCACACAAATGTAGGAAACCATTATCATTTCAAAATCACTTTTAGCCAAAATATCTTCACTTGATTTAAAAAATCGTTCCTACTACATGCCTACTCGATATTTACCTAAGATGCTAAAAGATTCTCGAGTGTCGATTGATAAAAAATACAAAAATATAATTTTTAGAAATCTTTACATCATCCTAACTAACCCTTTTCTTTGTGTAAGGTGCTCCCCAACTGCTAGGTGATGGCGGCTTGTTGGATTTTTTCTGCTTGTAAATTCTAAGATCTTGACCACAAAACTGCGGAAAATGCAAATACATGTTTCCTACAGAATCTCGTCCAAGGTTGTATTCTCTCATGTCATCCATTAGCTGGTCATTCAAAGCATCTTGAACAGTGCGGTGATTATACTGCAAATAACAAATCAAATGAAAAACGTTAAGCTGACCAACTTCTAAACTGCACAGTGTAATTTCTTAATGCTGTAAATACTGACCAAAATATAATCGCAAAGTCCCTTGACACACCAAATTCTTTGATGAAAAGTGAGCTCGTGGAAACGCTTTTCATTTAACGGGTTTTGTGGTCCCAATAACTTAAAAAAATTTGCTTCGATTCCCAACTGCTGAAAAACCTGTTAAGTTGGTGTAAAAAAAAAAATATGTTTAAGCTCTAAACACCAATTTAATAAATCGACCTCGGTAGCTAATAAACTAAATATGTTACCAAATCTCCTCTATTTTCCCTGGCCTGAAATATTTTGTACCATGATTGAATCCTGTTTTGTAACCGACTCTGCCAAACTTTGTATGGCATCGGCGGATTTCGGTCCAAACTGAAAAAAATCCACAGACCATAAGCGCCAATTCCAAAACGTAAAGATGAAAGATTTTTAATTTAATTTCTGATGCATGCCTTTCTACTGTCACAGGAATTGGGAAATTATGACATTTCTAACATTCGTCAAAACTGAAGATTGAATTATTCTTCCCAGAAATTATTATAAAGCAGAAGAATATAATTTAATTGGATTTGATATATTTATGAAAAAATATCCACAAATGTTGATTTTGCATGCATTTCAAGCAAATAAAAATTTGACCTTAATTGCAAGAAAAATAAGAATAATTTTAATTAAGAAATGCTTTGAGACAGGACATTTATTAAAAGATTGGCAAATTTTACCAACTCAACGTAACCCTAATGTAAACTTAGTATCGCCAGGCAAACGTTTGACATCATAAATTTCCTGTGACAATCTATGGCTAAGAAAATATATAATACCCCGCACGCTGTGTTGGATTGCTCAATAATGACGTCATTATTTTTGGAAGCAAAGAGCTAGCTCTAGGCATAACCAGAATCCTTTCCAGCTCAAACTGTGAAACCTCTGGCATGTTTAAGACGGTTTGGCATAAATAAAAGAAATGACCAATCATCGGGAGCTATGATAGAAAACGTAAGCACAATTTTAAACCAAAAATAAGCCTCCAAGCAAATGCTGCCAAATATAAAGGTACTTACTTCCCACATGGCTTTCATTTGAGTCTTCAAAGGATCTTCCAGGAGTTTATCCTCCCAAGCCAAGACCTCCTTTTCTTTCTCTTCTTTTTCAGCTTTCTTGCCTTCCGTAACCTTTTTCTTTAGCTCCCGACTGCGTTCAGCCTTCTCGTGTCGCACCAGATTGAGTAGAATTGACGTGTACTCCATAGACTGCCGAGTCGAACGTCTTCTAGTGGCTAGAGAAGAAAACCGTAACATGAGCACATAAAACACGTTTGAAATAACTATCGAGATTACTTAGTGGTGACATAATTTACCAATAATATCATCATTGACAGGCCTTCCAGATGTAATTTCTAGCGATGTTTTATCACGCAGTTCTCTTTAAATAAGTAAATCAATGGTGGAAACATTAAAACAACTTCAATACATTGGTAGTAATTGCAATTTAAACTTATAGCAAACAGAATATTAAATTTTATGTTATATACCTTGGCAGAAGAGCTAATTTCTGCTCCAGCATCTGTTCAAGTCTAAGCGCCTTTTTAGTGAATGGACTATCTGGTCCATTATAACGATAACAATTTTCCAAAATCAGTCTTACATCTGCTACAACCTGAGTTATGGTACTGTACTCTCGCTTCAGGAATTTGTATCTGACTGTAAATAATAGTGAAAAAAAAAATCAGTTATACCAGAGTAGTATTCCTGATTACCAGGTGATACCCGATTTGTGAAATTAAAGGTGTGCAGCTATTTTGGCTATTGCAATTACCGTATTTTACGGACTATAAGACGCACTTTTTCTTCAAAAAATTGCCTCCAAAATTCAGGTGCGTCTTATACACTTTTTTTTTTTAAATTGCTTAAAAATTAAGGTGCGTCTTATAGTCCGTAAAATACGGTAGTAATCAGAGACAGATATTGTTGCGGCCTATTACAGGCAAAGCCAGTTATTAAATATACCAATGCGGTATGCACAAGTTCTAGTATTTCTACATTTTTAGTAGATAAAGGCTAGGTAAACCTAGCATTGATCAGTAATGAGGAACAGTGACATTGTTTACACAAGCCAAGCACATTAATAATAGAAAAACAGCAATGTTATTGACGTTTATTGACTTCTTAAATGATACTATGTTATGCACGCTTCAGCTACTGTTTCTGCATAGGTTATAAAAGAATAATGTGTTGCATTCAAAACACGATATTCAGCACTATTAATTATCAATCCCCACAATCGAAATGTCAGTGATAGAAATAAACACACCAATATTATATAAAGCTAACAACAAGTCCATTAACATCTTCATAGTGCATAGGTAAAACAATATGCTCATGTCACTATAGGAATCTAAACAAAATCTGGGTCAAGTTTGATGAACAAAGATCTTGTTTCCAAAATATTCACCAAGTTTTTGGTTAAAACATGTGACTATCTATATGAACCCTAAAATGGAGCATTAAGGTTACCTACATAACAATCAAACTAACACAAAATACAATTTACACATCAGTACACTGTTTGCTAAATGCAACACACAATGTAAATTTGTGTGTGCGTTATCACATTTATTGTTGCTGCCAGTCTTTGCCGACACTGCAATAAATTTGGTAACACGCAAAAAATGTGTTGTGTTGCATTCAGCAAAAATTTTGACTAATGTGGACCGGCCAAATACTTCACAATTTTGTGAACTGCGTATGTGCAGAACGAACCAAAGCTTCTAACATCAATTTTGTGAACCCAAATAGAAAAGTGCAAAACGTGTGCTGATGTGCCTATTTTCAGTCAGGGCCAAGATTAATTTGAAAACTTTAAGCATAAATTTTGCACACAGTACTAGCCTAATTCGAAATGATTAATGAAATTGCAACTGAGGGCACAGAAATTAATAAGAATCCAAACCAAGATAGCTTGGACAGAAGTCATTTTGTGTGGTTAGACTGTTCTGTAGCTGTTTCCTGACCAATATATAATTGTGCAAGTTGAAGCACTGTATTTGAATCAACAGAATGGGTGATTAATGGAAGTTAATGCTCAACGGCAGTGCACTTTTGCCCGACATTCCCAAAATGCGGTTTCAAATACTGTCTTAGCTATCTCAAATATCCCATAAGTCGTAGTAAGGTGTGAATTTCACCGAACCATTCAAATCTCTTCTCTATTGTGCCATAACTACAACTAAGCCTGAGAGTCATTGCTCAAAGTTAGTAAACTGTTTATATTAAAGGACCCCCGCCTATTTCCTCTTTACTCATATGCCAGTAAGCTTGGGTGCTCCTTGCAAAGGTACAACTTTATTAAATGTTCAATTTACAATGATGCCAAGTTGCTTTCTGACTGTATGGTACTGAGCTGCATTGTGAGACTGAATAACGTTGGCAATGGGTAAACAAAACCATGGTCAAACCAACAGCTCTTCCAGTATAAGTTCACCATTCAGCACAGAAGAATCTGAACCCCTTCACCACGTGCAGGGCACGTGATCAACTTAACAAATACACACATAGTAAACATGACAGTTGGTGATAGCCACGTGCAACAAGTGGGCACACCTTGAACCAAACTTGTGGCAATTTGCCTACCTTTCTTCAGCCACATGGGTTTCGTGATAACTTCGTAATAATCGTCCACATCTTCGTCCGTGGCCTCAACCGAGTCCATGAAAGGCGAGTTGACTCCCTTATGCCCTTCTGACATAAGGTCTCGTAATATCCTGTAGGCTTGCTGCAGTTCATAGTTGGATTCGGGGAATTCGGCTATACACTTTTTAGCCGAATATGCAGGAGTAAAAGGGGAATTGCCGGTACTTGAATCTACCAGATCATTAGCGTTATCGTCTGCTAGACATTTGCTACTGTTTTGATTTTCTGTACATTTTTCTACATGAGTTTCTTCGCCGTCGTCTGCACAGTGGTTGGATGGTGATCTTACTTGAGAGGACAATCCGATTTCGCCCATTTCGATTAACTTTGCGTTTTCTTCGGGTACATGTCCGACACTCGTTTCTTCCGAAAATTCCATCGCGATGCCTCAAACCATGGCGAAAATGTAGTCGGTTGAAGTTGAAAACGAAGGAGCGCTTAATTATAAAATGCAAATGAATACCATTGAAACAAAGTTGTTATACGGGACACAGTCAAAAAACTGGTTTACTGCGGCATTCAATCATTGATTTTCGTTTCCGTAGGATTTTTCAACGAACGTATTGCGACCTTTGTCTCATTCGGTAGCATCTAGGAACATTTCATTGATTTTAGTCGATTTTAAAGACTGGGAAAGCTATAAAACTAATCGTACCTAAATCAAACAGAAGGACTTCGGCGAAGGAAACCCCAGAAAACAGAACTATCGACCGCTTTGCCAGAACGAGGTGGTGATACGGTTTACAAATCCATCCGCTCTTATGAAATCGTATATAAAATACGGTTTTAAGAAATTAAGAGATTTGTACGGTCGAGAGAAATGGGCTATAAAAATTTAAAATTGAGAAATAAGTTCTTTAAGTCGTGTGAAAATTAACGAGTGTTTTTCTTTTGCTGAAGTAAGGGAACTTTTTTTTGCGGATAAATACATTTGTACTTAATTGTGACTATCGGGTATATGTTTTTGCACGATTGCTACATTTTCTAAATTAAAAGATTGAATATATTTTAATGATATTTTATGATTCATGATTTACGTCTATGTATATCCAGCCAATATTTCAGATAAATAAAGATTTTTATTGTGCAAAGGATTGATATACCGGACAACAATACGGCGCTTCTGAAAAAGAAAATTTGCCAAGGTTGGCCTCCATATTGGGAGTCAAGCATGTAATGCGCCTCGGGAATAGACAAAGTTATTCTGTTTAAGAACGGATAAACTATAAAATATGAAAGAAGAATATGTTCCACGATATGAATTAAGGTTCAATTAAAGTAAAATTAAAGCTATTCATTGTTTTTCCCTCACCAAGTTTAACTGCCACAAAAAAATTTCAATATGGCGGCCTTCAAAAAGGCGTCATTTTCAAGCAGTGCCATGGCTTTCAATTGGAGTGGAAGTTTCATTTTACAAAGGATATTATTTTTATGTTTATTAATTAATATTTTACAATTACAATGTAGTTATAGTTTTGAACAAGAACTCACTATAACCATACCACCTGGGGGTGAAGAATGCTTTTATCACGACACCCAAAAGGGGCACATAGTTGATATTGAATATCAGGTAAACAGGCCTACAATGATGTATCATTTTTAAAGTCCAGACGTGATATCCTACAAATTTTCACTTTCGTTACAGGTCATCGATGGTGGACATGGAAATTTAGACATTAATTTTGGGTTGTACAGCCCTGAGGGAAAACTGTTGGCTGTCGACGTCAGGAAAACTGAATCTGCTCATAGGTTAGGAAGGGTTTGTTAGCATGAATACGTTCTGTGTACCGGTCATAAAATGTTACATTTCTTGAAAATATTCACTGCAACGTGACATAAAAAGACTTGTTGTTGCAGTTAAAAAAATTGTTAACTAAATTATTCACAAATTCACGAATTTAATCTAAAACCAGATGATATTTCATCATCCACATAAAATTATATACTTTCTAGCTTTGGATCAATACAGGGAAACTTTTTTTAAGAAAATAATCCACTTAATTTGTTTATTAAAACACTGACCACAATAAAAAAGAAACTCAAATTCAATACAGGCCACAAAGAGTCCACAGCTAAAGATTTGTTTCAGGAGTTTGAAATTAAGATTTGTGAAAATTTCAATCAGTTTTCTGCTTTACCCAGTCTGTTGCAAGTTATAATAGGTGGAAAACACTGGTATAATTATATGTTTTGCTGTTTAAATATGTTGACGTAAATGAGGAAGTGGTGATAGGAATTGGACCAACATTTTAAAAACTGTGCTTATGTTGAATATTCACCTCAGTATATTAAATCTATTATCACACTTTTGTTTAATATTAATACAGACAAGAAGCCAAAGAAAGTGGGGATTACAAATTGTGTTTCGATAACACATTCAGTCGAATCAGTTCAAAGGTTATATTCTTTGAACTTATTGTTGAACCTGAAGGAAGTGATGATTATGATGACAATGATGAAGATTCAAAATCATCGACAACAAATGGTGGGGAAAGCGACTATGATGTTACCGTAGATGATATTCAGGTATGTAATGCAAATAATACACTTGATTTTGGGTTTTTTATGTGATGTATTCAGTGATATTTCTGTTATATTGTTCATGCTATAAGCACATGTTTATATCAACTCTTTACCAGGGAATGGTAGATGAGGTGAAAACGCGCCTAACAAGGGTACGACACATCCAGGAGCAACTGAGGGCCTTTGAAGCAAGGGACCGCAACCTTCAAGAACGCAATTTTAATGCAGTGAATAATTGGTCAATATTGCAAATTAGTATTATGCTTGTTGTTGGTGCTATTCAGGTCATCATGGTTAGAAGCTTGTTTGATGAAAAGAGTCGCATTCATAAATTTATGACGAGATAACATCAGGATATGTAAAGAATCTTGTAAACAATTTTTTAAGAGTTTGAAAACGTCAAACATTTTCCATAATTAAATTTCCTCAAAATTTTAAAAAAAAACCAAAAGAATATGACAACATTTTGTAAATTCAGTATAAGAAAATTGTGCTTTGGTTACATTATAAAATGTGAATCATGTGGACAATTTTGAAATGTGGAGTGTTCGAATTGTTCACTTCTAAGTTTCAGGTTAAGAAATTGTGTCGATTCTTAAGAAGGCTCAAAAGTAAAATATTTTCATTCAGACCCCTTTCTTCAAGTTTAAACAAACGGAGCATCATTATAAAGTGTTTCGGCTATATTTTATAATTGCTTGAAATTGGCTTATTGATTATTAAAAATGATATTAATTTCGTGTATGTCTTACACGTTGTAATCTCAGCTTGTCATATTGTACTCAATTTTTTTTCTAGCAATGCCTTTTTTATCAATGACTACCAAAATATGTTGTTTTACTACATATGGATATATTCTTGTCCTTTTCTATAATAACTTTTGAGTGCCATTTTTTACTACTAAGCACTGCTCATAACTGGTGCATGCAAATATAGCAATAATTCACGTTTTTTGTGAAAATTTTGACCAAAAATAAAATCATGTAAAAATAAATAAGAGTTGTACATTTATTATTTACATTTAATGAAATGCAATAACAAGACAAATTTGAGGTTTTCATTATTTATAGATGTAGGTCCAAAGGAATGACTTGCTAATAATTAGTTTTATCTGAAACATTTCTTCATACTTAAGAGAGATGTTTTCTAAAATAAAACTATACACAGCACTGTAACAAAATAACTTGCTTTTGTAAAACTAATTATATTTCAAATGGGAACTGAAAAATCATCTGAACATTATTGTAGAGAAAAATGTTTTGTTTTAGCAAATTTTACTTAATATCATAGAAGTGTACAAAGTTTTATTTTACTAAACATAAGCTTAAAAAGATGACGTTCTCATAGTTCTTGAGTCTTCAAAACTCCTTCAAAAATGTACCATAAGAATGCTGTCATTGGTGGACTTTTCCCCCTCCTACTTTCCGCAGTCCAAAAATCACCCGCCCTTGAGGACGTCTTTTTTTAATGGTCTCCAAGGTTTCGCTTATCAAGTGCTGCCAACTGTAGTTGAATTCCTACATCAATAAATTATTTGAAAAATACGTGGGAAATGCAGCATAGAAATCCAGTGCCTGTTGTACGAGTCTGAATACTGGAATATTACATTTCCAATGGCTAATTTACAAAATATACATTAATCTGGCAAACAATTTAATAAGATCGTTGGAGGATGTACTGTTTTCTCATAATTATCTTCAAAATTGCAGATTTCTCGATCACTGGACATAATTTGGCATTACTTGTTGTAGAAGGGTTATTTGCAAATTTAGCATGGTGTCCAGCAGTCTTGAAAATCGGGACATATGCTTGAATTTTAACAACTAAAAATCTGGAATTATGTTTAATATTCGCGTTAAAACACTGGATTATGCTGGAATTTTTTATCCAATTTCTGTTAATCGGAAAAGTGTTAGATAAAATTCTGACTCATTTCACAAATATTGTGATAATTAGTTGTGGGAGGGTTCCTTGTAGGCATGAGCCTTGAATTCCTTGATTTTTTTTTTCCAGAAAATTTACTGGATCTCCCATGAAAATGTGACTTTATTCGAACGGTCAGTATACCAACGGTGCTCCTTCCCCGATATGTCCCAAATTAACCGAAATCCGCTTCTTTATTTTCTTTTTAACCATCTAGTATTTCGTGATTCATGCCATTATTATAAACTAATGTAACGCTAACAAAATTATACAAAACGTTATAAAAATTAAACATTTTGACCAACTGTCCATTCTTGTCAGAGGCCAGCTCCAGCTTAATTAAAATAAGCGGCCATCTTATAATAACGACCCCCTCATGATGAATCGATAGGAATGGACAACATCCTGAACGGTGAATGATGTGATGGGTAATAAATTTTCGCTCAGTTATGTCGACAATGACCGCTGGTCAGCTGCAGCTTTGGCCCTCTCCCCATTTTCCATTGTGACTCCCTTGTTTAAAATTAGTTTGTTGCCCACTTTTCTAATCCAGAAATCAAGCCAAAAGGCAACTGACCGCTATTTCCTACAGGCCGGACGGCACATTCGATTTCCGGATGCCCAACGATCATAACACTTATGACTATTGACAAGGTCGTGCAATCGGCGTCAATTTATTAGAAAATCGATAGATAATCATAGAAACTAATGTCCACGTCTGTCCCTTTCCTTCTCTCTTAATAGAAAAAAAAAGTTGAAATGGGGAAGCAAAAATGACCAGTAAAATGGCGGACATATATCATACCAACCCTAAATATGACTCAGACAACGCACTTTGCCCCCTCTCTTCTAGCCCATTCAGACGCAAGAATGACCAGCGATTGTTTCTTCAATTTTTGCACCGTATCAAACAGGAAGTGTTACAAAAGAAGGGATAATATTTTATTGAAATGCCATTTCCACGCAAACTGCAATTTTTACGAGCCAGCAATTTCATATCGCTACTCGAAATTCACTTGGTGGGTCCATATGCACTGGAAGGATTATGGTTCAGTACTGTATGACGTCGATTATCCATAAGGGGGAATGGTCATTTTTAGCAAGTCGTCGATTATCAGTTATGTGGACCCTTGTTCCAGGGAAAATCGATACACACTGACAAATATCTTGCGAACATTTGTGTGGTAACTTAAAATGAAACTGCATGGAATAGGGAAACCATCAATAACTTCAATGAATTTTAGGAAAACTTGAAAA
>JAQGAE010004955.1:0-11936 GCA_034696685.1 Julus scandinavius | reverse complement strand
GCACAAAATTCAAACTTTAACGTGTGCAAAAATAATGAAAGATCGAACCAAAAGACTACTATAATCATAGAGGACCCAGACAACGTCGGGGGATATATCCCTATATTTAGCATACACACAATTAAGTCACAGGAAGTGAAAGAAGAAGAATAAAGAGATAATTGCAACCGATTTTTAGAGGAACCACCCCTGTAGGTGACCCGGTTGGGAATCGATCCCGGGTCTCCCGATTGCCAGGAGGATAGTACGTGTCACCACTAAACCATATCTTGCTCGGTGAATATAAATTATTGGCATAAATCCGTGGGAAAACTTGGGATACAAATCAATAATGGTAAAACTCAATAGATATTATGCGATTTTCTATATTAATTTATTTAAGCTAGCCAAGTACCGAGTTAAGTGGTTTAGTGGTGACGCTATCTGCTAGGCAATCAGGAGACCCAGGTTCGATTTGTTTCCAGGCAAATGCTGTGGTAGTTCCTCTAAAAATCGGCCGTGACAGTGTTCCTTCCTCTCCTATTTTCTGTTTCCTATCACCTGTTCGTATGCTAGGAAAGTGGATATATCCTCGACATTGGGCCCCTACACCCCAACCAACATTAACAAGCTAGCCAAGTAAGACATGTCTTAACCATAATTCCATAAGCTAGGGGATCGAAATAAAGTCATTGATAGTTTGAATGAAATTTCATTCTAGGCAAACTCTTGATGAGCAATGGGACATCCAGAGAGCTACCTTAATCTATATCTGCAAATAAAGCAATATGCATGTATGGTAATGTAGATACCATAGATAATTCCAGTAATGCCCACCTGTGCTTGAGGTCAAAGGTGTGAAAATGGTGACGGATTATTCGAATCCACTTCTCACGGAGCGGGATGTCACAAGGAAATTCGTGGAAGGATAGACCAGAGTCCGTCGTCGATCCAGCCACTTTAGACGATCCACAAGAGGGCAAGCAACACATGGACTTGAATTTGCGGCCCATATCTGATTACATCATCCTTGTTTACAATATAGTACGGACAGGACTCATGTACGACTGTGTAATTTATCTAAGTGCACGGTGCTGCCCCCTCTAACGGCGGCATTTTTGAACTTCATTCGATATTGCCATATGACAAAAAACAAGCATATACTCTTGCGACCGGTGAAAAATATGCTTTTAAACAGGTTATACTTTTAGACAGGTTCATCAGCAGACATGCGCACATATAGCTGAAAAATAGGGTCATTCAAGAATAGTTCCAGAGATCTTTGCAGGAAGTTTGTGAGGTCAATATTCTCCTTTTACACTCATGGTTAGAATACAATTTATGTAAATAAATAGTGTATATCAATCTGTATAAATAAATATTTTTAATGCTTTAAAGTTTTAACTACCAATATGGTAAACATCAAGAGAATCGTGCAAACCAGTAATACCACCCCTTGGGGGTGTCTGAATGTAAAGGGGGAATTTTGTTCTGAGAAGGGGTCCAATGGCTTAACCAGACTATTAAGAAAACAACCTTTGTTTTACAGCAAAACACAAATACACGAATTGTGCTTGACAAAGACTAATTCCGAGAATTTGTTTGCATGTGGGTATATAACAAGTTCCGAGGGATCCTAGGAGTCGATCTTAACGCGTGCTCGGTATCTCCACAGCGTCGTCTTGCATGGCAGCGTAAGGATTTCCTTTTGCACAGCATCCTGGCTGGAGTATCCCGTCCTGGCGCGCCAAAGGATGCACTTGCGCAGCATGCGCCCCGACCAGCAGTGGTGCCGGTTGTTGAAGGCCTGCAGCTGCTCCAGCAGCAGAAGCGCTGGCTCGGAGCCCTCAGAGGCTGCGTCCTCCAGCTTGGTAAGCTGGCGGCACAGGGCATATTTCTTTTTTAGCACAAGGACCTCACCCTGCAGGCTTCGCGCCTTTCTCCTTAAGTGCACAAGAGTCTGTGCGTCTTGTTGAGGCATTGGTTGAGCATAGTCTTTTATTGGTTTGGCATTTATCTGCGGTGCTGTCAACTGGGGAACTGTGCCTGCAATAAATGTTGAAGTGTGATTAGTTATAACTTGGCTTATGTAGAATGAATTGTCTACCAAATTGTGAAACTATTTCCATCCAATGAATACGCATATTACATTTTATCAGAATTTCTCCTTTACCACAATCTGGGGACTGGGTTGCGGGTGGTCCTTGTGCAGCAGTGTTGCTGTCATTAGCTATTGTTGAGGCAGTTGAAAAGATAGTCGGAATGGCCTCCCTGAAAAGGAAGACGCTGCGACCAGCCGACCGTTTGAAGCAATCGTCAGCAAAATGGAGGCCACACACTCGTTGGGTCCTACAAGGCAAATTAACGAATGTTAGTGGCAACAAACTTGATATGAACAGAACATTTTCGGCTAAAAATGAAAAATGCATATGTTGTGATAATTTTTCTATAAAAACTATCCTTGAAGTTGACTTGCCTGCTTCAAATCTGTAGTCATATTTTTATAAAACCAAGCTAAAACAATATTGTCCGTTTGCGATGAAATGCTAGCAATGGACTAAAAAATGTAAAAATTGGAATTAGTGCCAAAGTTGGCTTAGGGTCTGCTTACCAATCTGTGAAGACGAAGTCGCTGTCGTGGCGCCAGATGTTGTGCAGCCACAGCGACCGACGGCTGCTGTCGCTGGGAAACTCGTGAAAGGACATGCCCAGCTCTTCGGACGTGGTGCCACATCGTGGCACGCAGCATGAGCGTCGATGTTTGCGCTTCACCATATTGTCTGAGAAGCTAAAAATATAAACATCGGTATTAGTTGGGGTCCCTTAATGTGTCTTTTGGTCTATGAAGGATCTTTCAAAAGCAGCTAACATCATTCAGGAAAATATTCAGAAACTGGCGTAAATTCCACCCTGTGCAAGACAAATTGCCGAATATGTGCCCAAGTATGCCAACATTTTTTACAACTGGATTTGCCTTTCTTGTTGTCATTATTTTTGCAAGTTATTAAGTTTTTGTAATTCATTCATGCTGTTTTGTCTTTGTCCCGGAAAAAGGAGTAGAAACATAGTTTTTCTGCTCGAATATACAAATTTGGACATGCTAATTTGCAAACTGCTCATAACAGTGTTTTTATTTAAGATAATCGTGTACAGCAGTCATTGATTTTCCAATGTTTTGCAATGTACCTTACCGACTTTCCGTCGTCCTTGTACGTCTTGATAAGGCCAATATGTTCGTCGGTCATCCTCTGACCCCTGCCCATGCTCTTTGCTGAATAAAATTTAAACGAAGTAAATGCAAAACATTTAATAATACTAAATTTATTGTTGGCAAATCGTTTGTAAAGCAGCACTAGTTTAACGTTAGGCCCAGTGTATTGACCCAAGGTTGGGCTGGAAGACATGGACAGGGTCTCTAGTAAATTTTCTGTACAAAATGCAAGGGTAATTCAAGGCTTGTTCAAGGCATTGGTTTATACAATGGGACAAGAAATTCCAGTACTAATATGGTGCTTGACACGAATTTTCCTTGTACATTTACCAATATTCAAGGAGAATGAACATAATGATGGAGTATACGTACGTTGGCCCAAACAATTCCAATATGCATTAATTGAAAATCCAACCATGGGTCCACGCTTGGGCCTCAGGCTTGAGGAGACCTCGATGGCCCACATATTATGTATATTTGGTTTGTTTGCTATCGGCCAATAGTGAAGGGGGCCATTCAAAAAGTACGTCCTCAAGAAGGGGTGGGTCTGCTGGGATGTGAACAGGGAAGGGAAAAGGCAATATGGGGAATTTTAAAATTTTTGATTTTTCTGCTTAATTGAGTTTTAAACGTCAGTGAATGGGGAAAGGACACCATATAGATGCAGAAAAAATGTGCTTGATTTTTACAACTTTGGGAAAGTCAGGAATTATGTCTGAATTTGTGTTAAACGCCAATTTTATGCTGGAATTTCCCTTACAGGTCAGGAAATTTCAGTTAATCAGAAAAATCTGGAGAAATGTCGTGAAATTGGTAGCGAGGTGGGTGCTTGGAAATTTATAGGATGGGCCATTGCAACAAACTTTCTGGACACCCTACTTTTCAAAAAAAATTAAGGACTTCCATGAGGGGGGAGTCTGGGCTAAAAGGAACACCATGTGGACAGGAATTAGAGAAAGGGGTCGATTTTTGGAAGAATTTCGAGGATGTTCTTTTTAAATGGCCCCTTGTCAATGTCATTATGATCTAGACTATAGACCACTCGAAACACGACAAATGACAGTGAACGAACTCACCTTGTCCTTTTGTGGGCCTGACATGCAGCGCCTAGCGGAAAGCTGCTAGAAACATCACTGCTTGAAAAGAAGCACGTATGCACACATCTGGAATATTCTATGGGATTCGGGAATGGATTTCTCGGCAAATGATATTCGTTGATCCAGCGTTAATTATAAACAACAAACGGAGCAACATACTGCACTCCAGAAAACTGAAAACTAGGTGCAGTTGGGTATTATGGGTCAACTAAATGGCGCCACCTAACACTTCTGAATATAGCGCGAAATTTAAATGGCTTGAAATATCTTGTATACAGGGTGGCCATAAAAAAAGGGAAACTTTTCCATAAATTCGTAACTTTTTTGTTTTTTAATCAAAGTAAATCCAATTTTTCACAAATATAGAAAACAAGCGTAGAAACAGAACAGCTATTTCAATTTGTACTCAAAGTTTCCTCCATCCGCTGCAACACATGCACGGAGGCGCTTGCGCCATTGGGCAATTGACGAGACGATACTGTTTGATCAAGTTCGAACTTGATCAAACAGTATCTTCTCAAGCGGCCAGAATTCGGCATCACGCATGGTATCGTTCGGTACACTTTTTGCAACAAATTTCCCCAGATATACGGTTATTACGGTATTTTCGGACTTGTGCTCCAGCAAGATGGTGCACCAGCACACAACGCTCGAGAAGCTGTTCAACTTCTCTATCAGGAGACTCCAGGTTTCATACCACCCACCCTTTGGCCACCTAATAGCCCCGATTTGAATCTCGTTGATTATTCCATCTGGGGGAATTTGGTACAAAAAGTGTATCGAACAAAGATCCGTGATGTAAAGAGTTAAGACGCCGAATTCTGGCCGCTAGGGCTGAACAGTAATCGACCGGTCAATTGAACAATGGTGCAAGCGCCTCCAGGCATGTGTTGCAGCGGATGGAGGACAGTTTGAATACACATTGAAATAGCTGTTTTGTTCGTAGCCGTGTTGCCTATATTTGCGCAAAATTAGATTTACTTTGATTAAAAAACAAAAATGTTAAGAATTTATGAAAAAGGTGTCTTTTTTTGGCCACCCTGTATAATGCTTTGTCATGAATTTTGGTTTTATTATGCTGTGTTTGAGTGGCATAATTTTTGAATTAAAAGTACGTCATCAAATTATCGAAATTGGCAATATTGATTAATCAATGATGATTTATTAGCTTGTTCAGTCAAATAATCGCCTTGCATTTTTACCTCAGAAAAATCTTATTTGTAGTGGGTGCAAATCTTGTTTTTACAAAATAATTTGTTCAAGAGGCGACATTTTAGTTTTGAAAAGAAGAAATGAAAGACAAAATAATAATAATAATAATGAAAATTGACAACAACAAAAATTAGGCTGGTAGGTTTTCACAAACGGGGACGAATATGTCTTTAAAGCTTCAATACAATTTTCCCAGGATAAATTCGTCCTAATTGGATTAGGAATTAGCAAGTATATGTTAGATGCTAGATGGCGCACAGTATGTGTCCTCATTTTGGATATTTTTCTGTAGCTAACAGCAATTAAAGACATTTAATAGCTGTACAATTTTGATATTTACATATATTTACAAAATGGCGGCTGAAACAAACCCGGAGGGCAAACGTTTTTGCATATGTTTGTAAAAACGTGTATATACGTACAATGTACGTCTTGGCGGAGATCCGGCTTTAGAGTAAGGCTGTATGCATTTACTTTTGTACTCATATGCACCTGTTGTGTACATTTGGTATACTTCAATTACTCTTCGTACTCAGTATTATTTTACTCGTTACTCAAATTCATTCAATGTACTCAATTACTCAATTATTGCTGACCAGGACCTAGTGTTCAACACTGGCTCAACGCCGCCGTGAGGCAGGCAAACACTGCTAGCACAAGTGCAGTGCAGAAGATACAGATTTTCACAAAGATACAAAAGATGGCGCTAGGAGTCCAGCTGAAGCTGAAACAGGCGACCATTGATTACTTGGATCCATGACCTTATTACTGCACACATTTTTTTAAAGTTGACAACCCAAATAAGCTTATTTTGTAGCAGCAAAGCTTACCAAGTCTAGACCCGAGCTACACTTCAGCAATGCTTTGCCATATGAATACATAATTACAGAATTTTGTTTTTGTCACAACTTGCATGCTGCAATGCCCATTACCAGAGAAAATATTCATTGAAACTACTTAATCAAAAGCCCCATAACATCACACATCACAAATATGCAACATTATCTAATTTCCTACCATGCTCTCATTTTGCAACTTTCTCAAAACGTGTGCAATGACACAAACTTTACTGTGTGTAAATAAATACTGTAAAATGTGTATACTTTGCGCCAGTTTTTAGTGATTTTTTAAATTTTGAAAAATTGTTCAATAATTACGACCCGAAACTGACCAGCTCAAAATAGAACCAACCCTCCTCTTTCCGAATATGGTATCGTTTTTACTCGCCGGTAAACAGGTGGAAGGATATTCCCATAAATTTGTTACCCCATCATGTGGGCTCAATTTGGGACAGGGCGTTTTTTGAGGAATATCCCTATTGGAAATATGATATAGAGCCATGCTAACTTATCTGCTATATACATATGATATTTTCCATATACAATGGAACCTCGATTTACGAGCGTCTCTTTTTACGAACAATTCGATTTACGAACACCACATGTTGTTTCGATTTACGAACGGGACAAAGCCCTGTGTGCTACGCCGCACACAGACAAATCACTTCCGGCAATGTGGAATGAAATTTTTTAAATTCATGAACCTCTGTCCAAGAAAGTATACACCTAAGTCACTTATAGCCTAATCCCTATAGGGCCAGCACAATTATGGTGTAGCAATATGGCGGCAAGGTAAACTAGCATTATTTCTTATATGGTGTAGTCATTAGCGCCTATGGGGTTTCTAGGTAAACAAGAGTACCAACAGTTTGGTCTGGGGAGTTTGTCTAATTTTCGATTTTATTTCACATTGTTAAAGTCACGAAGGTATGGCAAGTGTTAAATGCAATGCAGGGACCTTTGAGGAAAACATAGCCAGCAGTCTGCATTTCATCATGTTTTTCGCATTTTGGTAGCCCATTGTGTGATTTAGCATTAACCTGCATGTCGTAATCTACGTTTATTTCTATCGTACACAGACAAACGATACACCAAACTTCTCAGTTTGTCGTCGCATTCTAGCGAGTGGAATGAAGAATTTAAAATTTACATAGGACTTTCATCTATGGTCAAAAAATCTATTGCACGTGCATAGTCGTAACTGCGCAGAGACTACTTTTGTGCGAAGAGAAAATGCGTGCATGGTTGTGTTGATGATGGAATCAGGGTAGAAATTTCAATTAATACAAAAAATAAGATTAAAACAATTATTTTTATTATTTTGAACCAAAGATTTCTAGGGATGACAAATTTTTAGAACTGTGAAAATAACCCATGAAAATCACGGGAATAACAATACTTTGATTAAAGTTAAAGTTATGTAAACTACCAAGTGGATTTAATGGGCACCACATGCAACACGTCTCGCCAGAAGGGGTTACATTTGGGAGTTATAAGGCTAGGAAATCTTAACAAATATTAAAAGGCCAGAAACGGGAGGTTATTTAGGGGGCTTGGTTTCAATGAAGGGATAGTTCGTCAGTTAGGATGTTGGCTATTCTGTATAGCAGCCAGATAGTCAGAGGACTATGCAAACTACTATGTACTGCAATATACATGCATGGAAAAATATTGTAAAATATAAACACGTTAAAAGTAATAAATGTTAATATGAAAATGCGTCAATTAAACGAAAAGTGTAAAGGCTGTTCCATTAGCACAACAGTAAGCGGTTGGATTGGGGTTAATTGAACTCATTGTTGTTACAACGTTCTATAGAAAAAAATTATTTCAATTAATACAAAATAATAATATTTAAAACCGTTGTTCTAATGGAACAGCCTTTATTTTTGTAATACATAGTTTACATATCTTGAAATTTAATCGCAGTATTGTTGGTTCCCGTGATTTTCATGGGTTACCAACTAGTTATAATGTATTACAGGAATATGTATTCCATTTTTACCATTAACCTTCGAAAAATTGCGTTTTATCATAGAAATGACACTTTGAAAGCAGAAAAAATGCATTTCTAAACCAAAAAATTGCACTTTTAATGCAAACAAAATTGCGTTTTTATATTTGAAAAATTGGTTTTTTTATGTTTGTAAAATTACGTTTTTATCATTGACAAAATCAAACTTTTAGGGCAAGTTTTAATGAACAAATTTTGAAAATTGAAAACTTGGCAAAAGCTGGTCTAAAGTATCCACATTTTATGGTAGTAAATTTACTTCAAAAAGCATAAAACTTTAGAAACTCAAACTTTATCCTTTGATGATGCATGAACAATTATCACCCCCACCCAAACCTTCCTCATTCAACTGTGAGTATTTTCACAAACCTGAACCATTGAAATGGATAATGGTGATCATGTGGATAACATCTTTGCATAATTTGATAAGCACGAATTAACATTTATAATCACTTAAGAGGGATCACCATTATCCCTGGGGGTCCCAACTTTGTTTCAAAAATCGACATTTTTTCAAAAAAAGCTACTATGAAACCAGGAAAAGTGGTCAGCAGATATCTAGGTCACCAGATGTCTAAGCTGGATTAGGAAAAGTTGTGGTTTGGGGTGACTACATTTTACAGACAGAAATGTAGGGAAAACATAGGGAAATTATTGAGATCATTTACTGGGGACTGACTGGAATTGATGTCACTGATTTAAAAAACTGTAGTTAAGAGTCATAATGCTCCACCCCTAGCCAGTGATTTTCAGCGTCATCTATTGAAGACTTGTTACAGTTGGGACCTGCTTGTAGTAAACCTTAAAGAAAGGGTTAGTGATCATGTTTTCTAAAAATGTCGCCTAAGCCCTATCTTTATGAAATAATTTAGCAACAAATAGTGAACATGTTATAGAAATCCATATGATTGCAGTTGAAGTATCCATTGAGCTAAGCTTGCAATAGACAGCAACTTTGAACATTTTCTAACTTATTAGAATAAACTTGGATCTTAGTACAATTGGCTAAACTCATTCGCTGAGTGGACGTCGTGTGGATAACATCTTTGCATAATTTGATAAGCACGAATTAACATTTATAATCATTTAAGAGGGATCACCATTATCCATTTCAATGGTTCAGGTTTGCGAAAATACTCACAGTTGAATGAGGAAGGTTTGGGTGGGGGTGATAATTGTTTGGGGTGGCCTGATGGATCAGCAAGGGGCTACGCTTGTCATTTTTCACTTTGTAATGGTAGATTATTTTTCAATTAATATTCAATTTTGAAAAATGATTGTTATTTTGCACACGGTGGCAGCATGAGATAGGCAAGTTGTGAGGGCAAAAATTCAAATAATAATTTAAATTTAAAAATGTGCTATTTTAAAATGAAAAATGACAAGCGAAACCCCTTGCTGATTTATTAAGTTATGTTAAGCAATTTTTACTTTTAATTAATCTTTTTTTGTTTGACTGTGAGTCTCTTTGCAATTTGATGAATACATTCTAATAGAGCCAATTTATGAATACTGATTTTATTGTCCATGTGCAAAATGTCTTGCACATGAATAGTAATACATTCACACTCGAAAAAGTTAAAAAATAGAATGAGAGAAAAGACAAAGGAAAATATCATTTGGGACCTTCCCCATGCCCTAGAAGTAGACCAGGACGAGGAGGTGTCACTTCCCGTCCACTGGCCCTAGGGGCAGGCAGGTGGCCCCAAGATAGCTAAGGACATAGAGAGCCTAATCAATGTTGGGGTTATATCCAGAATACATGCAATTTAAAGGAAAGAAGAACAGGAAGGAACATGATTGCGACCAAGTTTTAGAGAATTACCATGCGCATTACAGTGGAACCTCGATTTACGAACTTAATCCATTCCAAATAATGCGTTCCATGTCCAATTTTGTTTAAAACATGGTATGGTTTTATATGTGGAAATAATACAGTACATGGATTCTCACTATTCTGAACACTCATGGGACTGACCAAAAGTGTTCAGATAATGGGGGTGTTCATTATAGAGGGAAATTGGGAAATATACATGTACATAGTGAGTTTATAGACTGTATAGAAGAATTCTTTCCTGCTCTTTTCTGCTTACAGACTTTCCAAAGCCCATTTAACGTTGTCACTTTTTGTTGAAACAGGCGTTGTTTTAGATATCCAAATCCAAAAAAGTCCATTGGACTTATGTCAGGTGACTTCCCTGGAATGTCCTCATTGACCAAAAAATTTATTCCGGTTGAATTCTTTACTTCCTGCAGGTACAGGTTGCAGGTCCATGACGTCTGATTTACTAAAGCCTTTTAGGGCAGTGATAGCGATTAGACCCGTTACTAAAGGACTTCTTCTCGAAAGTTCAGGGCAGCTTTAGTACTTCTGTCCAGCTAGCTATAAAAGAAAGAGCATTTTCGCATGCTTTTTCAAAAAAGTTTTATTAACCAAAGTTTGCACGTCTGTTCAAGACGCTCAGTGAATTCACACAAATTTTTTTTCAATTTTAAACTGGGCTCAAGGACTAAGTTCTTTCTCCCAGAATATTACTGACTTAACATCGATTCTTCACAGCTTCCCAGCATTATGTCTGGCTGACACCTTTACAGAGAAGGAAGACATCCCTTGTAGGCCAACCATCCAGGGAAAACTCGCTCCAGGCCAGCTTAGGACTCTTTCATCCACCCGCCCGGCCAGTGACCCAGTTTCCTGTTTCAGGTTTCCCTTGACAAGGCAGTTTCACACCTTGCCAATCGATCTCTGGACCTTCCCCACCACCCGTTCCAGGCTAATCTGGCTCGTCCAGTCATCCCCGTTGGAACTGATCATTCCCGCCGACGATGTCAACTCGCTGCTCGCCACGCCGACCCCTACATGCAGGAACTGCCTGAATAACAGTAATATTAGAAGAAAGCAGTTTAATTACCAAAAAAGAAACCATATCTTTATTATTTGGAATAGTGCAGATCGTCGATTTCGCCATGTTGTACTCCTTGGCAAGATCCAAAACGCGATCACAACTTTCATGTTTAGCTATAATTTCCTTTTTTTAAATTATACGTTTGTGATTCTTCTTAACGCCATATTCACTAAAACTTTTCACTATTTTGGTAGCACACATAGTTTTGTCCCGTTCATAAATCGGAGCATCGTTCATAAATCGAAACAACATGTGGTGTTCGTAAATCGAATTGTTCATAAAAAGAGACATTCGTAAATCGAGGTTCCACTGTACTATATCGGTTTACTCTATAAAGGTCAAGTTATTCGTATGACGTGTTTTTTAATTTATTTGGCGCGCTTTTCAATGAAGCAATAATTAAACTTTTCAATGTTGCATTCACATTTTGAAAATTACTTGTAATGATGTAAATTAGCATAAAATGTTGCTTAATAAAAAAATGTTGCATATCTCTCCAAGCTAAACATTTCCTTCATCTGCTAATTTTTAAAAAGTGTTTGAGTGTTATTAATATGAGCATTTCCGTTTAAACTTGTACACCATTCTACACGGTGAGCCATAAAGCCTTGTTCGCATGGTCTCCTAAATAGTCTCTTAGCTAAGAGAGTCACCTAAACGTCAGTTAGGAGAGTAGCA
>JAQGAE010004954.1:0-11938 GCA_034696685.1 Julus scandinavius | reverse complement strand
GAATTTTCATTGCCGAAAACGTTAAACAATTACCCTTTATATATGTGAAAGTTCGGATAACAAGTGTATGTGCAAATCTTACAATATCTCGGCTTCATTCGCTTTATTGATAACATTTGTGAGCCACCGTATTATTATTCATTTTTTCGTGCACGCGTTGTTTCATGAATGCTTGTTTGTGCCGCGGTTTTTTTGGCATATTTTGTAAAATGTCGTCTACATTTTGCGAGCCAATGTTCGACGATAAAGGAGACTATACTAATGTCAGTTTAGGAAAGCGCTGGCTTGATGACATTCGTCGTGATAAGTTTAAATCAACCTCGCATGCTGAGTTGCGTATACGATCAACATTTAGACTACATTTAGACCCATTAATACCATTTAGGAATTTAAATTGTTTTTTGGTTACGTTTTAAACCGAGAAATGGTAAGGCTACAGGTTTGACAGCTTATAGAATGTTTAAAACAAAACAACAGCTGATGTTTGAGCCTCTGACAGGAGCGCCATCACCTTTCTACAGGCGTCTGCCATTTTTACTAACCTAAACAAATTGACCCTTTAAACCCAAGTCATCATGTTTATTTTTCGTGGTTGCACCGCTTTGAAGATATTGTCATGAAATCATGGTGGGGCAATTGTGTTCGGTGATTGGATGCACCAATGGATATTACCGTTTAAATAAATGGAAGGATAGCATTTGTGAACAACATGCTCCAGAAAAACGTGTCAACTGCGCTTGCTTGCTGCCTTATGCATTACACCTATTTCCAAGAAATGAAACAATTCGCAGACAGTGGGTTATGGCTGTTAACAGAAAAGATTTTCAACCCCAAAAAAATTCTGTGGTGAGTTAAAAAATGTGGATGCTAGTGTCAATATGTTTGCATCATTCACTGACAGCGGCCCTAGCTCCTCTACCATCAAAATATGGCGTACCTGGGTTTGACCTGTAACATCTGACGTCACGCATGTGCATTTAGGTAACACCATGACAACGTAAAAAAAACCTTTTACACAGCTGTCAGGTGTGAAGCAGCAGCATGTGTTGTCACCACACTAGATTCACGTCAAGATCTGTTGTCAGAGGCGTTATATTTTTTTAGCAATTTTCCATTCAGTAATCACAATTTGTTTCAGGTTTGTTCCCATCATTTCGTAGACGGGAAGCCAACTAACAACAATCCTGTTCCATCGGTTAACCTTGGAAATGAGGATAATGTATGCCTATTATGATATATTGCTAATACACATAATACAGTTGTGAAAATGTAGGTAACATAAGAAACTTATTGAAATGTAGGACAAACCAGGACACAGAAAGCACAGGCGACGTCCACAAATACCTGCAAAACGTAGAAAATTGCAGGCTAACAAGGATGAGGAAACTGATTGCCATTTGCTTGCAGAGATCGAAACTGATATGATCATCAAAGAAGGTGAAAACCATAGCAGAAAACAGCTTTCACATTTTATTGAATTAAGCCCTAATTGTGTTTTTGTTCAGGGGTCCCTTATGCGCGAAGGAAATTGCTAAAGGATGCAACTCCTTGCAAGTATGCATGGACGGCCGAACCAATAACAACTTCGGCAGTGTCAAGATCAACCCGCAGCAAAACGAGGTCCCTTCAGATAAACAGACAGGACACTTCACATCCAGGTAATGAGAACATTGATATCACAGAGTACGACGGTGATGACGGCCAAATTGTTTTGAACCCAGCTGACACCGTAGAAATAGTAGTCGAAGTTTCTGGACTAATTCCGGAGTATGCAGTAGATGATGAAATTGTGAAGTGATTATAGATCATGAGTGCCATAATACGCAATCTTTATCAGCCTCTCAAGGCAACCAAAGAAGGAAGAACTGGCAGCTGCATTGTGTAGAAAAATCAAACTACGTTGATTTGCTGCATCGTTGTTGCTGACGTTATAAAAGCCATGAGATGCAAACATCCAATGTTAAAAGTGTCTGATGATAGTAGTTTGAAGAAATTCCCGGTGACTTATTTCATTTTAGCAGGATTCAAGCGAAAATTACCTACATTCCATTCCGGTAAGCAAGAAAAACACATGATCATGCTATGTCTTTTTTGTTGATTTTTAACATTGGCCTATTTCTGCAACACGAGGTCAGATGATGAGCCTTCATCACCTAATGGAAATTGTTGCCTACAATATCTCGACTGGAGAGCAAACACCGCACCTCACTCGACCACCGACATGATGTGTCTTTATGAATACATTTATTTGTTGTATTAAAAAGGTCCTTTCAAATATTAGCAATACTATCATCAGCCTTTCTAAAGGTGCAAATACATATGCGAGCCGAACGCGAGCCGAACGTTTGGCGAACCGTACGGCTCGCAAGTTATGACTGCGTTGCATACAGCTCGCATACTGCTTGTGGAAAGATCGAGAACTGTTCGTGACGAGGCAACTCCTGTCGGTCTTTTGACGAACACAAAGTAAAAGGTACGTGTTCGCCATGCTCGTGTTGTTGGCTCGTGCTTTGCTCGGGGATAGTTCGGGGTAATTTGCTTTGTTCGCGAGCCGTTCAGAGAAATCTAGCAAACCGCTCGGCTCGCATATGTATTTGCACCTTAAGAATTGTAGCCACTGTACAGTTGTTTCTTCATAGGTTCTACATGTATGTGCATGTGATCATTAACTGCATTTGGTTGAGAAGTGAAAATCTGCCACATGCATTGTTAATCTGGTGGCTTTAAAGCATCTTAAAATCAATAAGCAAGATTTCATATATTGACAATTGTATGGTTTGATTTTTCCTTAAACATGGATAATAAACCAAAAGTGCATAAAATTACATATCAAGAATATTATAGTAATAAATGTGATATTTTGGATAATGAGGCAAATGACTAAAATTTTATTAAATTCGACAAGTAATCTTTAATTAAGGTAATTGTAGCGAATTGTTGTTAGAATTATCATCACTTGAAAATGAAACAGTTAAAATGTTATGAGATTATACTTTACCTTACAAGCTCTACAGTCTTGGAATGTCTTGAATAAAAGACAAATTAGAATTTAAGTTCATGTTGCAGAGAAAAAATAGTTGTATCATACCGTTTATAGAAACCAATGCTTGCAATACAGAAATTATGATTAAAACTGCAACGGTACTTTGCATAATTGATGTATGTGTGAAACCAGTGTTGGGCAAGTTGTACTCATGAGTAGGAGTACTGATTACAGTATAATCTTGCTTTATAGTTTAAGTAGAGATGTAATCAGTAGTCAAACTAAATTAGGATGACCCTCATTTCAAGTTACTCAAATTACTTACCTGAAAGTATTCTATTCATACTAGATTACTACATTGGTTCAATTTACTCAGATTATGTTAATAATACATTTGTATTGAGTTACTTATGTACATTTAGTATTCAAATTACTCTTTTTACTCTAATCTTGTACTCATTGCTCAAATTTATACAATGCGTTCAATTACTGCCCAACACTGAAACCATGCCAAGTGTTTATAATATTTGACAAAAAAGAATTCTCCAGATGCCACCTTTTTAAAAAATAGTTTGGAAAACGCAATTTTTACCATAAATGTACATAACAATAATTTTTGTATGGATAATTGAACACTTCTTTTAGTGAATACCTTTATTCTATCGTTCTGTCTGTATATCATTACATAAACATTGATTTTCTAGTAAAATAAGAAAACGTAAAAGTTCCTTAAAAATGCAGTAGGTAATGATAATATATTCATTGATATTAAACTTGAAAATTAATGTCATTTAAAAGTAGTATATGCAAATGTGTGAAAAATGCCCTTAACTAAAATCATTTTTTACAATTTTTGACAGCTACGAATGTGGAAATTGTTCCACTAACTTACTTTAAAAAGAACATGGTATTCCTAAAACAAAACAGGAACATGCCATGTCACGTTCATTTTTTTTTGTAAATCACCTCATGCATAACTACCATTTTTAAAATCCCAAATGTTAAAAAGTTCTCTTCACATTTAAAGCACTTTATATTGGATTTCAAAAAGTACCCTCCAAAGCAACCATCCTAAAAAAATATGCCGAACTGTCATGCCCAGCAAGGATGGGTCAAATAGGAATGAGACTAATGCCCAAGTGTCACATTCTAGAGTGAAAATGCGAGGGGCGTCTTCTATTCTAAGTAACTGATGATTTCTAGCAAATCGCCTATCATGCCAATTACAACATCAACCTTAATAAAATCCAACTCTTTAAAAAGTCAACATTAACTAAACCACTGCAGCTACCAGAGGCGAGGCTACCTGTTGCCAGTTTCTCCAAGACAATTTCCTTGTGTGGTTGGAAAAATCATCCCGAGAAATTCGTAAACTGATAAATTGAGTTGTCTCCTCTATACTGGACCTGAAGTTGGCTATATGTCTGCTCCCACTGTTCAAGTTCTTTTACTTTCGCCAGCTGTGGAGAGTTATAGATTGGGACCTCTGCTACCTGATTTGGTAATTGGTGCTCATACTCAGAGTACACCTCCGAGTTCCATTCGCGAGGAAGAAGCTGCTGGTTTAATGCGTCATACTCAGTTGTGTTGCTAAATCTGGCGTTGAGCCTCGCGAGGTCAAACATTTGACCATCGTCGCACATGCAGCGTTCGCAATTGCACTCAATATGATATTTGTCCCAGAGGAGATTGCGGCGGACCTTCCCACCCACGTCGATGGAATCCTGAAGATAACAGATGGTGGGCTGTTCGCCGACTGGGATGTTGGTCAAAGCCCGCACCGTGAACTGGCCATTGGCTTGAGAACAACGGGCGTTGGGCTTACAGGAATGCTTGAGATGGGACAATGGCAAGTAGATACCTGCACCGACCACTTCTTCTTCCATATTGATGGGGAACGAGTTTAACCGGAAGATGTCGAACAAGCGAGTGAAGTCTTTGGTCTTCACGTTCCAGTCCTCAACCTGCAATTGGCGCGCCAGGTCACCGCATAAGCCGTACACGTGCCGGATATTTGACCAGGTCTGTTCGTTTTTACTCAAGTTATTGAAGCATCTGTAAGTGCCATCGTACATACGATGTTGGACCTTCAGTTTTTCTGGATTGAGTTTCACGAAGACGTACAGTCGCATGAGTAACAGCTGCTCAGTATGGGCATAGCTATCGATGGTCTTGCGGAAGGTAACCGATTGGCACTCCAGATAATGGCAATTGTCCCAGTCTTTTATTTGACAATAGATATTGCAGTAACCGATCACCTTGCATTCGCAGAGCCTGAACTTCTCAGGGAGTTTCAGGCAGTTGTAGCAATGGGTCAATCTATAGGAGCTGTAGAGGATCTTGATAAGTGGGTCACTTGGTTCCAATATGACGTCTTCAGGACGGTAGGCAAATTGCTCGACTTCTTCCTCCTCTGGTTCTTGGAGTAATTTCTTTTCGTGGTCCATTGTCTCAGTTACTCTGCAAGCTCTGCAGAGCGTATATGTAAATGACATAAAATAATAAGTTTAGTGGACAATGGCCCCAAAACAGAAAGTAGTTGCCATACAATTGTGTTCAGGAAACCTGACAGTATAATACTACTTTAACTTGTAGCAGAAAACTAACATTTGAAGTGGCTTTTATTCAAAATTTAATAAAACTCAAAGAATTTTAAACAGATTTTCCGTAAATACTTAAATTAATAAATAACGTTACGGGAATGATTCACTTACCACAAATAAACAACGAGAAATTGTAAGTAAAAATACCAAATCCTTCTACAAAGTAAATTGGAGCTTTGAAATGAGAATCCTAGCTGCTTAGTAAGATATGATTTCTATTCACCTGATGCGTGTGATTTGTGCATTTTTATAAGGAACAAAATTTGCGAAATACAAATTTTTAACAAATTCTCGAACAAAAATTTGTTTGGCTAAGGTCATCGTAAATTTCAGTCGTGTAATTAGTTGTTAAACTCGCTAATAAAAGGTGAGGAAATAACCCCATCAGTCATTATTACAAGTATTATGCACCCACAGTTCAAAGGTCAACTCATGAACTTCACATTTAGGTAATGACGAGATGGTAAAAGGTTCCAATTCCTGCCAAATCAATTCACTATATACAAGATTCTAACATTTTTTATACAATCGACCTTAGAGAACCAGACTTAATAATTTAATGAAGAATTTTATTGGGGCATTCGTTTTAAAATCATCTTTCTTATAATATAATCTTTCCCGCCAAAAAAATACTTCAAAAAGTTCCCAAGATCTTACGTTAATTAACATTGTCGGGAAAGAATTTTTTTTTTAAATTTGGCCGTACGCCAAATTTTAGAAATAACATTTAATAAAACTTATTAATTAATCTAATCAAATCATATCTTGGCCGCAGCTGGACTCTGTTTTACTTGTGTATGAAACTTGTGTGAAAACTGCAAACTGTAATGAGTTTAAAATACTCATGAGTCATAAAATGAGTTCATAATCCAACAAATCCGTTTTAATACGGATTTTTACGTTTCTGAAAAAATCCCTTTGGGAAATCGAAAACCTTCGAAAACACAAAAATTGGAAAGATTGTAATTAACCGAGACACAGCGTTTTTAAGATTTTGACGAAACTTGAACACCCCCTCATCGTATTCTACCCCCAAAATATTCAAAACGCTGTTGATAAGCCAATTCTTGCTCTATTATCAAAGTGTTTTCACTTTCGTAACGTAAGTAACGTCCTCTTTCAGAATCTGTCATAAAAAACACGATTTTGTAAATATAACGCAGAAAAACAAACTGATTTTGGGCTATTTTCGAGC
The DNA here is from genome assembly GCA_034696685.1 of Julus scandinavius. Classification (NCBI taxonomy): domain Eukaryota; kingdom Metazoa; phylum Arthropoda; class Diplopoda; order Julida; family Julidae; genus Julus; species Julus scandinavius. The sequence goes on along the minus strand of JAQGAE010004954.1, from coordinate 5,157 downwards.
ATTGTATTTGAAACGTTGGATTTCTGACTTCGGATTATGAAAGAGCACTTCATATGCCTTCGAAAACACTAAAACTTGTAAAATTCGAGAGATAATTAACCGAGATACAGCGTATTTTTATAGCAGGTAACACATAACGGAATTTATGGATTATCCCTACTAAATCTCGACTTAAAACATTTTTTTGCGAAATGAGCTTGCAAAATCGCTTTTTTTATGGCAGAGGATCAAAGCCACATGTCCACGCGTGGTTTAAGCAAAAAACCGTGAATTTTTAAGGACATTTTTGTTTTTCGTCACAAAAACGGTAAGGGTATACTCTTTGATTTTTTCCAAAAATCAGCGAAAATTCGACTTTTAAATAGACAGCTATTAACTATAGCGGAAACGCCAGAATAATAGCGTTAAGGGTATATTGCAAGCATGTTCCTGACATAAATATATACCCTGATATGCAATAATGACCATAATCAGGGATTTTTTTGGAAATAAAAGCAAGCCGTTAAAGGAGAAAGTAATAATGAAATTGTAGGAATCAGTAAAATAATTTTCGAACAGTTTCCCATTTTTGTTATGCTAGCTTGGTTAAACGAGAATGAATTAAGCTCCGCATTTAATTTTAGCAAGGTTAATTTTTCTTTTGAGATGAAGCGAAAATTGCGCAAACATGAAAATTTAAAATGAAACCCAGGAATGACATATGTTTATGCTCAGAGGCGTTACCTATATATATTCCGATAAATCTACCAATTGTCGCCAACAAACCAAATAAAGCACCCAGTAGCACCATTCCATGAGCCACGATGCTTAATTTTCTGAATTTAATATTTTCGGGATAAACGTTAATTCCTGCAAAATAAACGAAGTAATTGTATGGTCTTAAGATTTTATCCATTTCGCTCAAGATTCTTGTAAGTATGCAATGATGGCATTCGTGTTTCGGTAAACCATTTATATCGCTTGGAAATCATTAACCGCTAAACGTTGGGCGTTTCTTCTAAGTATCCCATTAGCGAAACAAACTGGCTTTGAAAGTATAACCCTAATTAAAATCGTTTTAATACTAGTTCACAATGACAATATTTACGTTCTGAATTGAGTCTTCTTTCATTGTATTAATTGTTGTACTACCTGTGTCCAAATTTAATTATAGATTGGTTATTGGAGCTTTTAAGAAAAAGGCCGCACTGCGTTTAATATAACAATGCATGTTGTCAATATTTAAAGAATGGATGCATGATTAAATATAAATGAATAGAAATGCCAAACTTCGGTATTTAATATGCCATCGTTTTCATATTCTTCACGTCATTAGTAAGTTTTGACAACAACAAAACTAATTGCTTAACCTTAAAAAGTTACTCATATTGTACAGAATTCCTGTATACATTACTTTATCAAATCATTTCACAGCCGTTAAGTTAAGGTCAAACTGCAAAAAACATGATCATGAATCTTAGTTTTGAATTTTGGGTACGAATTATTCCTGTAATCGTAATGACTGACTTATGTTCCAGGTGTAACTTTTCATGTATTTAAATACTGTATCCATAGCGATCGCGGGTTTATTTGATTTATTAAATCGATGTTGGCATCATGAAGACACGAGAAACAAATGTGATCAATCATTTGTTTCAACAAATCCAACATGGGGACAATTTCAGATCGAAATTCGGGTGCATGTGGCTATTGATTGGCTTAAAGATCTTCCATAGTACTCGTCATTAGATTTTCGTGAGTTGCTACAAGAAATGATAAGTTTCGCAATACTGACATCTGAATTCATGGAATGGGTGTATTCTTCAATTTTGTATTCTAGACATGTAGATTATTATTTTAAAACGTTTTGGCAACGTTTCAGGTACCAAGTTATATCATCGATGACTTTTGCTATCATTCTTAAAAATCATTGGTATTAATAAAAACGATGTTCCACATTGTTTAATATATCGTATTTAGTCTAGAAATCTATATTATGATAAAGCAATCATCAATCTGATGATTCTGAGTATAATCTGGAAAGATGCGATAAAAAGTATTTAGGATTATGAAAGATGGGCAATCATTGCTAGCATTGGTGTAATGCGTGATTTCCTATACTCGTACCTGTCAGGGGCTGTTTTCATTTATGTGAAATACTAAGATTTTGAAAAGAACTTGATTGGTAGTCCAGATAAACGTGTTCGTGAACTGAAGCATCGTTCGTGAAGCGAAACAACAAATGGTGTTCGTACACCGATTTGTTCGTAGACAGAGACGTTCGTAAACCGCGATCCCACTGTATATGCTGGGCAAGCACAAATACTATTAAAAATAGCAAAAGTAATACACTCAATTGGCTTTCAGTGACTGGCATTGTAGTATAACATTAATAGTTCTGGCATTAATAAAGTATAATGATATATACTTAAAGATACAGTCGATTAAGGTGCGTAGCTTTAGTTGGTGTTGATATTGATGAAATCACGTAAAGAATTATTCTCCAATTTAAAGCTCATTTGTAGCGTCAGGTTGATTAATCTGACGATAAATTGCGCTGGTAAGAGTCATTATACCCCATACAAAAAGGACAATCTGATTAAAAGTCATTAAAATGAACATAAGTTAAAAATTAGTATTAGGTGAGAAATCTGTGGTGAGTTTACACAACATAAATAAACCAAAATTGACTATTTGATATATGGGTGAAATTTTATTAGAAAGTTCTTTCAGTTATATAAATAATTTAAAAAAAAATCTTGTATGTAAATCTTACCTCTAATAACATAAGATCATAGATCTCCTCAATTCCACCAAGAGTCAAGCCGTGATCGCAATGTCTCGACGTTGAAATGTAAAATACAGTATTGACAACTTCCTGTTCCATTGAAATTGAAAAATTAATGCATAGAATTTGTAATTTATCAATGTGCAAGTTTTCATACAAACCAAAGTGCTTTTATTGTTCCCAGAGTTGCCTGTATTACTGTCAAAGTACATCCACATCGATGACATTAAAGCTTTCAACTTAAACGAAAATTTTGGTTATATTTTATGCAGATTTATGCAAAGTTAACCATTTTAGCAATTCCAACTCATTGATAACCATTATAAATGGATCCCCTCCACGTTTCGTTCTGGTTATATTCAAAAGAATAGCATACATTGTAACCTTTCCAGATTTCAAATAAAAACAAATATCTTCCTATAGTTCTTACCTTTTTATTCAGTTTGTGCGATTGTATTACGCATATAAAAAACAAAAATATTGCAACGATATTTCCTCCATAAGTAGCAAGCGCGGTATAGCCGGAATGATTATTGAAGATTTCCAGTAATAAAATCATGGATTGTATAGCAATTGTGAGGTATGTTATAAGAAGTGATGGGGAGAATACAACATCTAACTTTTTTAAAACAGAAAATACCAACATGCATGAACTTAAATTTTGATGGCGTTTTCCAGAAAGTTGTAAAATGGATTGTTGATCAGCACCAGAATTCAGTTTCTCGTGTAGACACATTTGAGCAACTATTATGTAGCCAATTAACATGTAAGTAAAGTAAGAAACTATGTAAAGAAAATAGACCGATGTACAGTATAGTGGGAACGCAATAATAACAAATGTGCTTTCTGTTAAGCATTTTGTTGACGTAAACCCTTCTATACAATGATGGTCAAATCTCCAATCACGCGATTTAATATAAGAATCGCAAGTCAATAAAGGAAAAAGTAATAATGAAATTGTAGGAATCATTAAAATAATTTTTGAAAAGCGTCCGATTTTGTTGATGCTAGATTGGTTAACGAGATTGAATTCAGCTGCGCATTTAATTCAAGCAAGGTCGATTTTTGCTTTGTGATGAAGTGAAAATTGCTCAAAATATGCAAATACAAAAATTAAAAGTAGCAATAACGATTCTTTCTTTTCAAAGTTGTTATTTTCTGAAATTATTATACCAACTATCGCCAACAAAACAACTAAAGCAGCAACTTTTATCACCAATACTTTTCTGAATTTAATCATTTTAGTAAAAATATTAATACCTACAAAATAAAAGAAGTAATTGTATGGTCTTAAGATTTTATCCATTTCGGTGATGATTTTAGTAAGCTCAAAATGAATGGCATTCGTGCTTCAGTGCACCATTTATATCGCTTGAAAATCATTAATCGGGGCGTTTCATCTAAGTATTCCAATAACGAAACACAATGGCTTTAAAAGGATTGCCCTAATGAATATCGTTATAATACTAGTTTCTAATGGCAATATTTACGTTCCGAAATGAGTATTCTATCGTTGTTTTAATTATAGTACAGCCTTTGTTTTCCAATTTAATTATAGTTTGTTTATTGCTTAAACTAATAAGGTCTTATAAGAACACTGAGTTTAATATAACACTGGTATTACAAATGGAATTTTGCGCCTACTTGTAAAACTATCTAATGACATGAACATATTCCAAACTTCTAATAAATTCTAATTTTAACTAGTTATAAGCGGAGTGCGTATGTTCCAGTGAAAAAGTCGTAGCAATTTTAATAATAAATTCAAGAAACCGGAAGTAAATTAAGATAAAAGTTTAAGTTCCAAAATAGGCATTGATGTGAAGAAGATGGCCGAGTGGTGAAGCGGAGGACCAGGGTGAGGTGGAGATGGCCGATGTGTGCCCCCTGGAAGTAAGTTATGAATGCCTCATGTTGAAGTACTGCAACTTTGATTACGCTCTATAACGTAACTTTTTCGCACGATAGTTGGCAATCACTGATAGCATTGGTGATATGTGGCATTGCTTGCTTTTCAAAGCGCCGTCTGAGAGGCGTGAATTCATCTCAGTGGAAAATTCCGAGTTATTATCCAAGTGCTGTTCTCAGACAAATTCAAAACACCAGTTTGCTGATCTCGGTATCGAGCACGCTTCCCTACCGTTGGTAAACCATTAATACGTAGTTTTCCAAATGTTAATCATGTTTACCCAAATTCCAAAGGTGTCGATTGGTGTCGTTGGATTCACTGTCAAGGGAGAAGCATAAAATCCTGCAAAACAAAAATGAAATTACAAGAACTTAAAAAAGTTCTTTGAAACTTTTAATACCTTTTCAAATAAGCTCGACTCCACCACTGACTCGAACTTTCACATCCTCTCCACATCAGCGTGTATTGTGGAACTTATAAT
>JAQGAE010004953.1:0-11938 GCA_034696685.1 Julus scandinavius | reverse complement strand
ATTTTGGAACATGACTGCTGAGCAATGAACAAATTTTGGAACAAGGCTGCTGAGCAATGGACAACCTTTGGAACATGGCTTCTGGGCATTGAGCAGACTTTGGAACATGACTGCTGAGCAATGAACAGATTTTTGGAACATGGCTGCTGGGCAATGAACAGACTTTGGAACAAGGCTGCTGAGCAATGGACAACCTTTGGAACATGGCTTCTGGGCATTGAGCAGACTTTGGAATATGACTGCTGAGCAATGAACAGATTTTTGGAACATGGCTGCTGGGCAATGAACAGACTTTGGAACATGGCTGCAGGGCAATGAACAGATTTTTGGAACATGGCTGCTGAGCAATGGATAGATTTTGGAACAAGGCTGCTGGGCATTGAAAAGGCTTTGGAACATGGGGCTGCTGAGCATTGAAAATATTTTTGGAACCAATCTGCTGAGGCTGAAAACCTTACGGAAAGCACCTGGCACCAAGCGGCACAGAAGCCCTTGAGCATCACCTTTTTTCTGAGTAAACCCTAACGTTGTATGCTCCGCCAAAAGGCGCTGCAATCGAATAAGGTCAGTTGCCCGAAGAAAGGAAGCCGTTTTCCCTTTCCGCGGTGGCGTCCTCTACGGCCATTGTTTGTTTGTTCGGTTTTTTGGCATGCAAAGTGGACGCGACAGAAGAACAAAGCGCCGTAAAAAGGCGATGCTGCGTTTAAACCAGTTTAACTCGTCTGGCTTTTATGTTTCTGCGGGAGGAAAGTAAAAAAAAAAAAAAGGTTTTGTGTCAACAGGCAGCTCCGCCAGGGTCGCCACCGATGACAGGTTATCGCCCTGGCGGGAATGTTTTTGCCTCTTGCACGCGCTGACCAGTACGATTCCTCCCTCACCCCCCATCACCCCCCACGAAATTAAGCCTCGCCACGCATTAACCTTTCGCTATAAGCACTGAACTGGACAGTCCGATCAAAACGATAGCAAATTCAGGATTGAATCGGTCATGGAACGAACCTGTTGGCTTGACCCTTGATGCAGATGGAGCGGAGAGGACGCCATCTTGAATTGGGTGGGGATTATCCCAGTGACTTGCGGTGCATGGTTATCGTGCCCTTAAACATGTCACTTGTACCGAGAAATAGTAGTTTGTGTTCAGAAGTCCTAAGATAAATGCGATGACTACAGATCACAACATCCATGTTCTGGTTCTAATTATCTCAAAATGTACCCATTTTTACATTTTCCCTCGTTTCCATGCTTTTTTTCTTCTTGATTTTTCAGTCGACTCGTGTTTTATTAAAATAAGAAATTGAATTGCCCCCCTCAAGGATGACACACTCATTAATTTAATTAGGTTTTCGAGGCAGTTTGTCAAAATTCTAAATAAAAACGCCTGTTATTTTTTTTTTACTTTCTCACCTTTTACAAAATTCAATAAGTTGCGTTAGTTGGCCCTTTTATACCCCCAATTTTTCTCACTCTTCCATATTACTTAATTAATTCGCACCAGGTGTTTTCGCCCCTGGAGCGATATTTCGCTTCAACTTGGTAATTTCATCACTTTTTCAACATATTCAAAGATGACGTCGCATTTTACGCAATTTTTTTTTTATTCCTCTGAAAAGTATTTTCCTAAATGCTTCTAGGTATTTACGCTCCTATTTCGCGAAAGTTGTATCTTGAACGTGGGCTTTTCCAGAAAAACGGAATTATCGCGTTCTCTCGCGAGATTCCCCGAGATTCTCGTTTACACGATCTATTCCAATTTCTGATATGTATATAAATTTCCAAATCTGATGTGTCCACACATTCCAAATTTCTGATATAATTTTCTGAATAAGAAACTTGGAGATGACACGGGATATCCCTTAAGCAAGGGCAATGACGTCATGCCTCTATACATCGACCACCAATGCAGGAAGGACGTCACTAATACACTCGCGCCTCTCTATAGAACAGTCAGAATGATGTAGCACTTTGGTGCCAAACTGTGGGAGGTTGTGATGTCAGACAGGAACGGTTTTCATCTCCGTACATTATGTCTCTTTATAAAGGCGTTACGTTTTTAATTGGAAAGAATAAAATCCAAGATGGCGCCTTCCTGGGGCTCAAGGGCTACAATTATCCTTTCACCTCTCACATCCGGGGTTTTATAACCCCGGGACCAGTTTTCGGCCTTTGGGCAGCTCAAATACAACTTTTTCCCCCCAATTGTTGTTCCGGGAATGGGCAAAAAACGCCAGTGTAATTAAGTTACTTTGCTTTGCATTCCGTTTCCTTATTTTCCCTTCTTTTTCTTCCTGGATGGCAGTTTTTCTTCCTAAAACCTGCAATGAACTTGACGGCCAAACTGGATCCTTACGATTCCGTGAAGGTGGACGTTTAGCGTCCTGCGATTTACACCCAAATTGTATTCACCAGCTCACGTTGGAGAACATGGCCCTGTATGACGTCATTTCAGTTGGTCTTGCATACAAACCTCAGTTACTTGTTGTGTATGCTACTCTTATTACAACTATACGATGATGCAGCCTAACGTCAAATTAACATCTCTGAAATACAGATTTATTACATCATTTCTGATGAAAAATAACTGTTTTAGTCAATGTATTAACAAAAAAGCCATCGGATGCCATCTTTTGAAACGTCTTATTTCAATAAAAAGGACGTCTTAATTTATGGAAAAATGATGTCTTGTTACGTTAATTTCAATAATATAACGACAACAGAAATTTACAATAAAATAACGTGAGAATAAAATAAAAAGAGTTCTTTATTGATGCTTTTAGTGATTTAAAATTATAAACCATGGGCGTCGCCATTTTGGAATTCCATCTTCGAACGTGATGCCTATCACGCGTTCAATAGTGGAATTCGAATGTTCGATTGTGGTACGAGGATAAATTAGGATGCTAGGAACGTTTGTAGCGAGCATATCAAAGGGAAATGTTTTAAATGCTTGTAAAAAGTAGCCGAGTGTTTAATGGTATGCAAAAGTTGTAGATAAACCTTAATGCCGGCAAGATAATGAGTTTTACGTGGTTGTAAGATGGGCAAGCGTATCGCTTACCTGATCAAACATGCTGTGTGGCAGGTTGTTCACACTTCCAAGTTATAAAACTAAGATAATTCTCATAAGTGCATGTTTTGTAGGTTTTTTTTAACTTTTTCATACTTTGCACACAAAAAAAGGGTCAGACAAATAAATATTTGCTGAGGGTTTTTGTTATACGTCGTTGATTGATTAATCATGCCGTAAAAATCCGATATAAACGCACTTATGTCGTTAAATGATAAATGGTGCATGTATAAAGTATAATGAAATATGGTATCCATACTATACATGGTATTTGTATGCTGACTGCTTATACAGGATACAGCAAGGCAGTATTTGTCATCACATTTTGGAGGAAGGGGGAAGGGTAGAGTCCAGAATCTTGGGGTGGTCCCTCGTGATCATCATTTTTAAGAGTTTTCGTTCAGTTTTTTAAACGTCTTCCGTGTCTTACAAATTGATGGAAGACCTTTTAACCCTATAGTTATTCTCCATATAGCCCCACCGTCATGCACATTCTATATGGATAAAAACTTAATTTCGATGTGGTCGTCCATTAATGAGGTTAGTGCACATTTGTGACGAACGTCATTATGAGTTTCATCGCCGACTATATGGAAGCATGCGTGCATTTTTCAACATTTTTCGTCTTTTGAATTTGCTGAAACAGTGCAACTCGGTTCAGAGTTGCAAAATCCCCGTTTCATTTTTGCTGGCTAATATGGCGAGGTTTTGCCTTCCATGAAGCCAGTGTGGTTCATGGCCACTGAGTGAAAGGACAAAATCATAATAATAATAGGCTATTTGTATCATAATTAAGTACTTCCTATGTTCCCCCAGGTTGAACATCTTGTTTAGGGAAGTCTCTTTCGGAAATAAAACGGCCAGATTAAGAGGAAATAAACATCATATTGTCAGCCACAAAAACCGATGCAGTCGCAAGTATTGAAATCGAGGAGGATTAAATTTGAGATTTAATATGAAATTGCCCATAAAATATATGGATATAGCTTAGACCTATAGCAGTTTACGTAAAAAATGTTTCTTTTCCTTCAAACTTTCCATATATATATATATTTTCTAAATGCCACTGAATAACAACGTATATGATAAAGGTTTTTGTGACTATATTTATTTTTTAACATTGCGATAATATGATCCAACTTAATTGCTCAGAAAAATACATTGCAGGAAATAGAAAAAAATTGATTTTTAAATTTGAATATCAAAATCTCATTCAAAGGAAAAATAAAACCCAAATCTAACCTAACTAGACTAATCAAAACTATAGCATATAATTAGCCTAACATAATCTTGCATAACCTTGCCTGACATATATCCTAGCCTTAACTAGCATAACTAAACTTACCCTAACCTATAAACCAGCCTAACCTTTACTAGTCTAACCTGAACTAACCTTTCCTATCCTACAATAAACAAGCATAGCCGAACTTTGACTAACCTATCTTAATCAAACCAAACCTAAACTTTACTAGCCTAGGCTACCCTACCCTAACCTACTCCCCTTAACCACTACTATTTGAGTAGTGGAGATGGGGTGTCTAATTTGGGTAGTGGAAGATGGGGGCGCTAGTTTAGGTAGTGGAGGATGTGGGGGGTCAGATTTGGGTAGTTGAGGATGGGGGCGAAAGTTTGGGTAGTGGAGGATGAGTGGGGCGAAAGTTTGGGTAGTGGAGGATGGGGGGGAGGCGCAAATTTGAATGTGTTGCCCAGAGGTCCTCTATATGCATTTGGGCACATATGCTCGACAACAAGAACAAGTGCAGAGGTGCAGGGTGCGTCTAAAGTGTCGTCTCCCGCACTTTCCATCCAAGATGAAAGGATGGAAAAAAGCAACCATTTCCGTGGCCATCGGAGCGTTCAGCCGCCCCATGTTGCGGTCAAGGTAGAGTGACCGTTGACATATATTTATAGAGGCAGAGCGCCAAAAAGTCGTAAAGGAGGCACCGGATCCCCACCCTCCATCGCCGGTCTCGTGACAAATGAACCATCCCCGAAAACACCTGATCGCTTCAAACTCGCTTTTCATCAAAAGGCGCTTGACCCCTCCGCTTTCCCTCTCCATTGGAATCGCAGGGCTGATGACACTCGCCATAAAACCGTTTACGTGCGGCCGATGCTCGATACTCTCTTTAGCGCACTCCTTTTTTATTTATTCGCGATGGGCGAGCAATAAGGAAACGAACGTTTACAACTTTTGGCGCTTTTTTTTACTCCACGGCAGCCGCCATTTCAATTTCCCTCCCCCCCTCCCTTAAGAAACACCCGGTACCCTCTCCTCTCCAAACCCCATTGTTGAAAGGAGGATTGTAGGGGGTGCTTCTGGGATGCGAACGCGTGACCCGGGGGGTTGTAGCTGACCCTGCATAGTGAGCCTGTGGAGCTGCTGGATCCCGACTGAAGGGTAGACTCCTAGAAGGGTCTTATTCCCATTTTTCCTAAAAATATCCTATCTAATATGTACATGGACAACTTTGGGCTTTTGTCATTTTGTGTTGAATGTCCAGGTGTGCTGGACATTTGAGGTGGGTAACACTGCCTGGTATTCTCGTGATGATTTGCACGCTGTTTAGGTGGTGTCAGTGCATTACTAAAGGTGTTTTTATGCAGTTGCTTTAAAGAATTTGAAAATAGGGACTGGGGTAAGTGGATGAATAAGACTAGTGGAAAATGTTACTCAAAACTTTCGCGTTATTTTGTCCCTTGTCAAGAAATGTCATTATGCTTTTCTGGATGTTTACAAAATGCCATCTCTGATCAGACATGTATACATTCTTCAGGAAGCTTTGGTAAATCTGAATAGATAGTTGGTATTGATAGTTATGGGTTTTATTAGATTTTTCCGTTCTATGCCCAATTCAATTCAAAATAGAGCAAGTGGCTTTTTTTGATTTGGATTATTTTGTGTTCGTGCGAACACGTATGTAGCACAAATTAACCACATTTCCATCAAATTCCTGTATGAACGTGTCAGGACTGTTTACTGTCCTAGAACGACGACTCCAGAATCAAATCCGCCATCTTGGACCGAAGCAGAGAATTTTTCGTGATTCAGAGCTGTTCCGATCTGATTTTGGCGTTTATTTGCCGCAGCAATCTCACTTCGTGCCTTAAATGACCGCAGCGAGCTCGTTTTTCCGACACAAATTGAGATTTGAATCTCGTATGAGATGCGATTTCGTTCCCAACAAGCGCCCTTCGAACAAGTCCTTCACCTCGTAAGATTTTCATCTGTAATTTTCTAGGTTTTTTTTTCTCCTTATAGCGTTTAATCAGGTTTTATTTTTCTTCGCAAACTTATATAGGCGTTGTAATCTTTTTGGGATCTAACCTAACTTTAGTGGCCGGGAGTGGGTCACTGCGAAGTGACCACCTGCTCGTTCGGCGTTTTTGTTTCTTGTGTGGAAAAGGTACGAAAATGGTTCTAACCTCGACTTTTATCTCCACCAAGTTTTAGTGGATTTTGTCAGGCTTCTCTGACTACGAACTTCTTCTGTGATTCATGGTGAAATATATAACATGCTTCCTCGTCGGTATCACTTATCGCAATCTTCACGCCTTATTGAATCTTGTTTACATCGCATAAATTCTCGATATTGATCGTGGCTAACGAGAATCTGAATCTTGAAGTTTCACAGCTTGAATCCTTTTTTTTTATATTTTATTTTTCAATCGTCCCAAATTCCTTAAAGGCCATCTCCAAACGTGCACCTGCAATGGTGCAATTTGGATAAAGAAAATAACTACTATTAATGCGTGTAAAATAGTTTTTCACCAAATCTAAGGGTGATATAATCTTCATATTTAAACTGCTGGATTAACTTAATCGGTTTTCGGAATCCAGAATCAGAATCTGAGGCATTGAATCCATTATTAATCACTCAAGTTGTGAACGTCTGAGAAAAGCAAAACCAAATGTTCATCCCTTAGAAACTGAAACCTTGACCAACCCTATTTCGACCACTGCATGCAGCTGACCTGTTAATGCATTTTTAGTATGAATTTTATATTGGGTTAAATCACGCTCCATTAAGTTTATTGTACTATCAAACGGTCGATTAAACTTATCGGATAATACTGCGGTCAACGGATGGAAGGTGTGCACTGCAATATAAACCACCATTAAAATGGGTTTTTTTTATTTTTTTTTATCAAATTGTGGGTATCTAGTACACCGTGAAATGGTCTTAATTTCTCTTAATGAAAGGAATAAGTAGAAATATGAAGAAAAAAAATGCCGACATGTTTTTTGATTCTTTCAGACATAATAATTGGTTCGAATATAATTCTTTTTATTAACATTTCTTCGTGTTGCAGATGCGTAAGAAAGATATTTATATTTGGGATTGCAGATTTTTGAACCGTGAACATACATTCGAGTTATTATGTTTTTAAAGTTTTTAATGTGTGGTTTTTGTTGTCGAAATTCAGACTCATTAACTTCTTCTTCTCGTTTATGAAAAAAAAAACTAACACCCAAAATATTAGTTTCATTATTCTGGCATAAAAAATGGTTTTGCAAGATCCTGGGAAAATGTATATCCGGGATACTCCTTTAGTTTTCTATTCAAACCCAGGTGGAACATTTTTATTGGTCCGTATATGGAAATACGTGATATACATGTCTGGTATACAAGTTTTCTGGGCACCCTACTTTTCAACAAAAAAAATGGACGTCTATGAGGGGGTGGGGAGTCTGGAATAAAAAAATGATGGACACCATTTGAGCAGGGGGTGGGGAGGAGGATTTTTGGAGGAATTTCGGGGACGTCATTTTTTAATGGACCCTTAACAGAAAATGTATATAATTTTTGTATCCTGGATGGGAGCGTTATAGCAAAGCTCACCTTGTGCACGATGCCAGGGTTTCTAACAATGGCGTCGAGCATTACCAACAATTCCCTCCCCCCGCCCCTTCTCCTCTTCCTCCCCCCACTTAATTACAATTGGAATGAGGGCTGGCTTTTCATGCCCTGTTCCTGTAACAGAATCTGGGCTCTGGTTCCTTCAGTTGAGAGTATCTCGTGTTTTTTTTTCGGGGGTCATGACCCTGGCGTTCGAACGCCCCTTCCATTAACCCCGAGCTGAATATGGAGAAAGCAATGCACTTGAAAATCAGCGCTGATCCATCGATAAGGAAAACTCATCAGGAGCGAGGCCCCAGTCACGATTTATGGGAGTGCATTGACCACTTCCGGTTTTTCGGATATTGCCCACATTTTCCATATCGAAGTTCATTTTTTTGGCATAACTACCGGCATTTGGATCGATTTATGTATTATTTTCTTATCATGATTACCGTGGGATTTATTATGACAATTGATGATTTTAGAGCTGTAGTTTAACTTGGCTGACAGACCATTTCGCCAACAATTTTTCCTACGTCGTCAGACTAGGTTAGACAAAAAATTACCATCAAATGACCAACTAATTAAAGTATTATAATAACGAGAGTCGACAAAATGGTCTGTCGGCAAAGTGGACCCAAACTTTTTAGAGATGCTTTTCCCTGCCTTATTAGATGCGGTTGCCGAACCTTGTTCACTCGATGAGCACCTCCACATCTGAACGTTACGTGCATAACGTGTTTATTTATTTATTTTTGTAGAATCGCGAAAAAGTATATCACGAGGAAGCGAGGGTAAAAATGGGTGCGAAATTAAAAACGTTGACACAGTTTTCGGTTTGAGAGAGAGAGAGAAAACGGCACGAAACGAGGTTAAGAAACACGTTCTCCAGCCACACAAACTGTCCCGCCAGCGTGGACAACAAAAGGCGAAAACACACCGAGTCATGCTCGTGAAATAAGGGACGAAATACTCCCCCGCAGCCTTCTTTTTTCGGGTTGGGGGGGGGACCCAGATACCCTATTAACCCCCCTCTCTTCTACCCGGTGGGGGGGCCGGGCTATTGAAAATCCGTTAAGTAATTGACCTCAGCGGGTTCACTCTTATTTTAATTGCGCATTTTTCCTTTAGTTTTGGTTGTTCTTTTTTCCCTAGACGAAAAACCATAGAGGACTCGTTTGTTTTCTTATAAAAGGTTTTCGCTATAAAAAAACAGCCTGCTGCTGAGCTATAATGGACGCCATTATGCACGAGGTGAGAAAAAGGGTGACGTATTTTCACCCCTCTTCCGCGTTGGACCCACCGCCGAAAAACTAATTCCGTTATAGGGGTACGTCCCAAATTAAAAGCGCAGCTTTTATTTCTAAGGGGAAGTGTTAATTCGACCGCTTTAATTGCGAGAATTAGACGGGGGAGAAGAGAAAATCACGTTCCGCTGAATTTGCTCGAGTTCAGCTTATAGTTTTACATGTAAAGTAGATAGGGGCCTTTCAAATAGGACGTCCCCGAAATTCCTTCAAAAGTTGACCACCTCCAACCCCCTGTCCACATGGTGTCCATTTTAGCCTAGATCCCTACCCTTATAGACGTCCTTAGTTTTGTTTGAAAAGTAGTGTGTCCAAAAAATGTGTTGGGACATACCAAGGCCCATCCTATAAATTTACAAATGCCCGCCTCGCTACCAATTCCACGACATTTTTACAGAAATTTCGGATTATCAGAAATTTCGGATTATCAGAAATTTCCTGATCACAATGGGAAATTTCAGCATAAAATTAGTGTTTATCACCAAGTTAGGCATAATTCCCGACTTTCCCGAGGTTTTAAAAATTCAAGTACATTTGGGACTGGGGACACATTTTCCCTTTCACTGACTTTTAAAACTCAATTACACAGAAAATCAAAAAACTGAAAAATACCATCATTAGTGGACGTCCATAATGGTTCTCCCCCTGTCCATCCTGACTCCCCAAATCTCCCCCCAGTCCACATGCCAACAGACTCCCCCTTCTACCTCCTCTTGAGGATATCCTTTTTGAATAGCCCCCTATTTCGGCTGAAGACGCTGTCACGAGATGGCTGACTAGCTAGTTTTAATTTTGTTTTCATAGCTGATACAGAGGTTTAGCACAGGTATCGATTGGAACTGGTGTTCGGCAGGTGTTTTTCAAAGAAATTAAGTTTGTTTTCGATTCTATTTTCGATTAATTGTTCGATCAAGTTCGTACAAGTTCAGTTCAAGTCCAATCGCATTGCAAATATCAGTAACATCCCAAACTGAGTTGAGCAACCTTTACGTATTGAAAGTTATGGTTAGCATATAAACAACTACTGTATATTATTATTATGCAGCATTAATGTTTTATGAAAACACATTATACATTTATTGCCTATATTTGTGCAAAATTGGATTTAATTTGATCAAAAAACAAAATAGTTACGAATTTATGAATAAGGTTCCCACCTTTTTTTGTGACCACTATGCATAAGAAATCGGACATGCATACCATTTACTCTATAATTATGCGAATACATGAGCATGTACTGTATCAACATATGGCCTTACAGTATATGATTATAAAAATGTTGTCAGACATGTATTCTTTAAAGAGAATATTAGCAGTAACATATTTTAAATTATATATTTAAATCAAGTTAATGTGTGTATGAAATATACTACACAATACCTGTACTTATGTTCACATATATTACTGTTAATTTAAATATATAGTACATGAATTAACATTGAATATGTACAAATTAATATATTTTCACAATTTATATTAAAAAAATGTACTGAATATTGATGAATTTTTTTTTTTTTTTGATTTCAGAGATGTTTAGAAAAGGATTCCTGTTATTACGTGGGTTTAAAAAAATGCACCAGGATTCCGAACACATGTAAGTAGCTAGCCAATCATCAGGGTGACCCACCCTAGGCTAAAAAAAATCGCTTTTAAAGGATGAGTCAGGTGGGCACCACCACTACCCCTGACCGCCTGACCCTCACCGTTTCCCAACGGTTCCGTCTTGAAAATAATAAATCATGTCTTACAAGATTGTATTTAAGGGTCATAGGGCTACTCCAGGGATGAATGCCGGCCTCAGCTTTTTTGACAGGTCCTGGTTTAGGCTAGCATTTATAAAGCTTGAAAGCTTTCCTCCTCCCTCTGGACACCACTATTAATTGACTGACACCCACGGGTGCCCCCACCAACTATTTCAAATGGATAGTTAACCCCTAAGCCCATCGCTTTTTTTCAACACTCGACCTTGATTTTCGTTACTATGCTGAAAAAAGGTGTACTTGGACCGTGCTGAAGACATGTATGGACGGCCCTCGCACTATTGCTGGAACTGATTCCCAGGTGGTGGTCAGTTTCCAAATGACTTATACTATCACGTGTTGCCGTCCAAAGCAGGGGTCGCCCATATTTCATGTCAACACCCTTAAAATGGGGCCCCATCTTGGAGAAAATTTAACACAATTGATCACATCAATTCAATAAATTAAAGGACACGTTATTATACGGTTTACAGCAAGGGACGCTTATATTTCGTGTCACCAATTGCTAGCAGCCATAAATTCATTTTATATGTCACGTGTTAACGTCCTGAGCAGGGCTCAACCATTGTGAGATATGGTCTAACAAAGATGACATAAAATATGATTGACCCCTGGTGTAAATAAGTTTGCGACGCTCTGTTGTCCGTAAATAAAAGCGCCATTGCTTTAGATGTATTCGATTTGGAGTCATCTTGGAAAGAGTAGTCGATGCTTGAGAAGTTCCTCCAGATCTACTTCATTAATTCCGAATGCGGATTTAAACCAATGATGTGATGTGTGCCACTCATCTTATATCCTCTAATCGAGGGCTGTAGATCCATTTGTGAAAGCATATAACATCTGTCATTTCTATTAAGTAGTATATTCATTTTCGACACAAATTTATACTTTTGGAAACTTAATTTATGCGTTATATCAAGTTTAATAGCTGCATTTTTTTTTATTAAAATACATAGTAGCGTT